>QQXO01000492.1:0-11392 GCA_003709845.1 Chaetothyriales sp. CBS 134916
CATCAATATCTCTTGGACACTACTGCAAGTATACTAAGGTATAACTTCCACCACTGCTGATCCATCCCTACCCTACTCTTATAGGGTATATTCCTCACATATAATACCCAGGTATATCACTGTTACAAGAGGGCTAGTAATCTATAAGCTTAAGGGGAGTCCTCATGAACTATTAGATAACAATAAGGCAGGAAAAGAGTTTATCAGTATTATACCCAGAGTGAGGTTCAAAGTAAACAGGGTTATATACAGAGAAAGGTTCTATATCACTAAGTTATTGATAACACCAGAAACCAGAATTATCTTAGGTATACCCTTTATCTTGAGGAATCAAATCACTATTAGGCTTAACAAAGATAGCTAAGTGATTATTAGGGTCAGATAGGAGAATAGTAGAGAAGAACAGGTTATAGGGTATATATTGACACTAGAAGAGGAGGAAGAGGTAAGTAGAATAAGGAAGGTAGTGTAGAATATATAGGCCACACTGTAGGGGGAATCCTGAGCAGAGTCAGTAAGGTACCTAGCTCTATATAGAAAGAATAGTGCGAAGTATATAGTATCAGAGTTCTAGATAAAAGAGAATATTTTCTGGATTCTGTTTTGATTGATTTAGGAAATTATAAGTTGCTGATAAAAGTTAAAGGCTTCCAGGATATTTTAGGAGATAGAAGAAGTATAGATTAGGAGAAATTAGGCGATAGTATAATCAGATCACCAGGAAATACAATAGATTACAGTACTATAGGGCTACTAAATATAGAATACTTAAGATAACTACTAGTTATCAGGGGAGAGTAAGTAACAAGATTTACTGAATTATTAGGTTTAGTAAATAATCTAGAGGTAATAGTATTAATAAGGCTATAATACTTAGATAGAGTCACTAATACTTAGAGAAGGATAAATCATTAATCAAGGTCAGAATACCTAGATAAGCCGGACAATACCCGGGGTAGATTTACTGAATCCAAGGGTTCAGAAAATAATCGGGTTATAGAAAGTTTGCTATAGAGCAGGGATTTAGGAGTACTACTGAAGTTCAGGGCTTCAGTATTACTTTGTATACATAACTATTGTATCAATTAAATATCACTGGTAACAGGAAATTAGATCTTAATAAAGGATGATTTACAAAGTATCTTCAGAGAGAGGGCCTAGCAGAGGTTGCTTATAGGGACCAGTAAGCAACCTAGGGTAGTTATTCTAGTATAAGGGTATATAGGACTATAGGTCTATACTATATATAAGTAAGTAGTAGATAAGGTAAGACCAGTAGCACCTAGAGTCTCAGATAGGTTGGTTCTAGAAGGGTTAAAGGACTAGAGGGCCAAAGTGATCAAAGAAGAGAAGGAATAGTTGAAAGGTAAGCTAGATAGTAGGTTCTCCCAGTAGCTATATCCTTGTACAGCAAGGTTCCTAATAGGAATAAGATTAATAGGTAAATAAGTAGTAGCTCTTCAAGTAGGCGATATAATCACACCAGAAGAGAGAGAAGTTCTCCTATAGATACTTTATAATTAAGAAGCGGCGTTATCTTAGATATAGTAGGAACTCAGGAAAGTCAAGGAGGACTATATACCACCACAAAGGATTAAGACTATTAAGTATACTATATAGGTAGTACCTAGGTTCCTGGTACCGAAAGCATTGATATCAGAAGTCAAGGAGATACTAGAGGATAGGCTTAAACAGGGGATTCTTAAACACTATTACAGCTTATATTAGAACCTGTGGTTCCTTATCAGGAAGAAGGACAGCAAGTACTATCTGATTAATATAGCTACTTATATAAATAAGTATATAATTTAGGATATAATTACACTACCTATAGCAGAAGATTTTTCAGAATGGTTTACTGGAATACTGGTTATCAGCCTAGTTAATATAAAGTCTAGATATAATCAGTTCTCTCTATATATTCGGGATCAAGATAAGACTGCTTTCTAAACACCTTTCGGATTATTGAGAATAATAACTCTCCTATAGAGTACAACTAATTCTGTTGGATAGTTTGTTCGCGCTATGTATAGGATCCTAGAATATATCTTGAAGATTACTGGGGTATATATTAATAATATTGGTGTTGAAGGACTGAAGACTGACTATAATAATGAGGAGGTAGAGAAAGGGATCCGCCGATTTATTCTTAAGTATATATAAAACCTAGACAAGACACTGCTGGAAATAGAGAGAGCAGGCGTAACTATAGACAGTAAGAAGTTATAATAGTATCACTGTGGAGTCAAGATTGTTAGGTATGTTTATAATGCTGACGGTTAGTATCTAGATACTACCAAAGTTATTAAGATCCTTGACTAGCCTGCTTATCATAATCAGAAAGAGGTCAGAGGCTTTCTTGGAATATATTGTGATGGCGAACAATAGGGTATCCAGCTGAGTGGATGTAAGCGAGGCTCGAGAGGGGATCTGATCGCAGTGATAATACTAGCACAGGAAACCCACCAACTAATCAATGAACTTGACAACACTCCCTTAAGTGTTGCTGGGTAGAAACAAAGGAACAACTGATATAGAAACTTCTGTAGAGATTGAATCAAGGATCTCTGTCTGTAAACTTCTGTGTACTGAAAAATATCCCAGCTACTGGGCTTGAACTTGAATAACATATGCTTATATCTTGAATCCTGTGATGCTTGTGATACTTATGATGCTTGTCTTCCGCTCCTTAATTACCCTTTTTGGAGTGCTATATTCTCTGCCAAGACTTTCTCTTTCCGCCGCAAACCACTACCTTCCTATACACTCCGAGCCCACCACTTAGCCCTGACTCACCTCTTTTATACCTTACAATATGAAAGGGGGCCAGTGTATCCCTGCTGTGACACCCTACTAGGCTCCCTAAAGTAACTGTCCCCTGGTCACACAAGGAAAGACGAAAGAAGACTTGACTCCCCCTAGCCCTTGAGAAACTTGATATCAGTATCCTTCCTTCAACTTACTCTCTTATTATCTCCTTAACTTCATCTTCTGTTATTGATGGAAACCTTTGCTTCACTGATACTGATATAGACGGAACCAGAATCTTGAAGGTACCCTGCTCCCTACCAGAGTCCTGTCTGTTATTCTCCTGGTTAACCTCTTACTCTGGTGATATATCCTGTTCCTCCTCGCCTAAGTCTTCATCACTTGACTCTGATCCTGACTCTTCCTCTTCACCTTGTCCTCTAAATAGCTTAAGTGTCTCTGCGATCCTTACAGCGCTATCTTCGCCGAACACTTCCTCCTGTATATAGAAGGGCTTCAGTCTATCCCCAGAGAATATCCCTTGTAGTCTTGTGCTGTCCAGGTCCTCCAGGATATATATACCACTAGGCACCCTATGACATATTATATATTCTCGAATACAATATAGCCCCAGCTACTTATACCTTAGTTTTACTTCTGTTGATATACTGACTTCTTTCAGGGGGTTATAAATAAGCATAAGCCTCCCCTCCTTAAGAGCCTCTCTCTTTATATAATACTGATGATAGTTATTGAAGTATTCACAATATTTCTGATATATTCACTGTAAATATAATAGCGCTTCCTATTGATCTTCCTCTCGCCGCTTAAGGGCCTGCACCCGCAACACCAAAAGGTCAGCTATATCTTGTACCCTATCCTAGTCTAGCACTGTCTAAGTTAGGTATTTGATCTCTATAGGCATGATTAGCCTGTGCCTGTATTCAACTTCAAACAGTGTCTTTCCTGTGCTTGTGCGGACTGAAATGTGGTCTACCTATAGGACTACATAGAGGTGGTCTAGCCATGAGAGTGCCCCTCCTTTTATCATCTTCGCAAGACTGTCTGTAATCGTCCTGTGTCCTCTTTCAACAATGCCATTTCCCTGAGGGTGGTATGCTGAGACCTGTGTCAGGGTTTGTGATAGGATGTATTGCACTATCAACAGTGATGTCTAAGTACAAGAAGGTTTTCTTGAAGAGAGACCTTCAAGGGAGAATACAGCTATTATATATACTCCCTCCTTCCTTATCCTTATCTTGATATATATCCCTCTTCTGCTCAAATCTAGATATATATCCTTATGTTATTTAGTTCTGGATATATATCCTTTATTCTCAGTACAGGGTATCCACTGTTGTTAGTCAGTGAGGAATTTACAGGATACTTAGTGACAAGTATTTTTATAATAAGGGAATTATCTTGGTGTAGTGTTGTATAGGTTCCTATTAGTTAGCCTCTGTTGCTTATCATAGAAGGTTTACCGGTGGTGGTCTTGTTGATTTACTGAATCATTAGGATCGGTAAATAATCTGTTGTTAGTGCACCCTGTCTTGTTGTCGCTGGCGACTACCAAGACCCTTAAGTGTACGCAGCCCTTAACAACCTGCACCCTGGGAATATCATACTTCTGAAACAAGTCTGCGGTCAGGTCCTTATTCTCCGGACCTCCGTCAACAACAACTTTGCTGAACATCCTGTATCGACAGATGATCTCCTCAAACAGAAACTTAGACACTTGTAGGCTGTTGTTTTTGGAAATTACCCTAGCCTCAACCTATCCAGATATATCCGAGTAAGCACAGACAAGAAACCGTTTCCCACCCTTTGGCGGCATATAAGTGACGTCAATATATACCCGATCCCACCGATTATCACTGAAAGTAAACTACAGGGCCTCAACTTATCTGTTTCCCTCCTGTCTCTAGTATTCTGAGCAACCTTTAATCTACTTGGTGACTACGGTCCAGAGGCTATCCCAGTAATAGATAGCGTCGATCTATCTGAAGGTCACTTCCTGTCTATAGTAACCGAACCTCTCATATAATCTTAGGAGAATCTCCGCTTGTTCATCTGGGTTATCTATCATATATCATGGTTTAAGGTAATTTAATCTTAGCTCTATACACTGCTATAGATGCCTGTCCCTCACCATATAGTAGATAGCCTTATTCTTGAGTCTCCAGAACTGATCAATCTTCATGCCTGGTAGCCACTGTCCTCCCAAGAGCAAATATACCGCGATTTACTGCGAGTCTTCCGAGTATCTTTCAGCATAGAACTCCTCTTCGCTCTCCTTATTATTAATTAGAATTTAGTCTTCCTCCTCTTCATTCTGCTCTAGAGCTTATGTTCGGCTTACAAGTCTTCCTTCTATCATAGCTTCTCCTTCTTGGTTAATATAGGAAATTAGTCTGATAGACCTCTATACCTTAACTTAACCAATCTACTTCATAACCTATTCATTAATATCTTCCTCCTTCCCTCTCTCTTTAATATCTTCAGCTATTAGTGGGCGACAAGACAGGGCGTCAGCAACTATATTCTTACTCCCTGGGATATATTGTACTTCAAAATTAAATAAGCAGATCTATACTAACTATTATGTCATTAATACACTAGGTAAGTCAGTTATAGTTCAGTTCAGTTAAGCCTATAGAGTAGCTATATCTATCTCTACAATGAAATAGACTCTATAAAGATAGTACTAGAATTTCTTCAGCCCCTTCAACAGTGCACAGTACTCTCTCTTTCCTATGTTATATCCTGACTCTGCCTTAGTCTAAATTCTACTCTTAAATCGGGCCGGTTTCCTCTTCTTGTTTATATCCTCTTATATCAGAACAGCACCCTAACCTTGGAGACTCGTGTTAAACACCATGATGATTACCCCTATGTCTGGCCTATAATCAATAGTAATAAGGGCTAGAGGGTTGGTAAGGGCTACTTTCAATTTGTATATCATATCTTCCTGGTTGTCTCCCTATTCAAAGATAGTATTCTTTTTCAGTAGTCAGTAGAGTGGCGCCGCAATGATTAAGAAATATTCAATCCATACTCTATAGTAGATATATATTCCGAGAAAGCCTCTGACCTCTTTCTGATTACAACAAGCAGGCTAGTTAAGGATCTTGATGACTTTGGTAGTGTCTAGATACCGACTATCAGTATCACAAACATACCCAATAATCTTGACTCTATAGTGACACTATTACAACTTCTTGCTATCCATAGTTATACCTGCTCTCTCTATTTCCAGCAGTGTCTTATCTAGGTTTTGTATATACTCAAGAATAAATCGGCAGATCCCTTTTTCTACCTCCTCATTATCATAGTTAGTCTTCGGTCCTTCAACACTAATATCATTAATATATACCCTAGTAATCTTCAAGATATATTCTAGGATCCTGTATATAGTATAAACAAACTGTCCAACAGAATTAGTTATACCCTGTAGGAGAGTCGTTATTCTTAATAATCCGAAAGGTGTTTAGAAAGCAGTCTTGTCTTGATCCCGAATATATAGAGAGAACTGATTATATCTAGACTTCATATTAATCAGGCTGATAACCAGTATTCTAGTAAACTATTCTGAAAAATCTTCTACTGTAGATAGTATAATTATATCCTGAATTATATACTTATTTATATAAGTAGCTGTATTAATCAGATAGTACTTACTATCCTTCTTCCTGATAAGGAACCATAGGTTCCGATATAAGCTGTAACAGTGTTCAAGAATCCCCTATTTAAGCCTATCCTCTAGTATCTCCTTAACTTCTGATATTAATACTTTCAGCACTAGGAACCTAGGTACTACCTATATAGTATACTTAATAGTCTTAATCCTTTGTAGCGGTATATAGTCCTCCTTGACTTTCCTGAGTTCCTGCTATATCTAAGATAACACTACTTCTTAATTATAAAGTATCTATAGGAGAACTTCTCTCTCTTCTAGTATGATTATATTGCCTACTTAAAGAGCCGCCACTCATTTACCTATTAATCTCGTTCCTATTAGGAACCTTGCTATACAAGGATACAGCCACTAGGAGAACCTACTATCTAGCTTACCTTTTAACTATTCCTTCTTTTCTTTAATTACTTTGGCCCTCTAGTCCTTTAACCCTTCTAGAACTGACCTATCTAAGACTCTAGGTACTGCTAGTCTTACCTTGTCTACTACTTGCTTATATATAGTATAGACCTATAGTCCTATATACCCTTATACTAGAATAACTACCCTAGGTTACTTGCTGATCCCTATAAGTAACCTCCGCTAGGCCCTCTCTCTGAAGATACTTTGTAAATCATCCTTTATTAAGATCTAATCTTTTGTCACCAGTGATATTCAATTAATACAATAGTTATATATACAAAGTAATACTGAAGCCCTGAACTTCAGTAGTACTCCTGAATCCCCGCTCCACAGTAAACTTTCTATGACCCGATTATTTTCCGAACCCTTGGATTCAGTAAATCTACCCTAGGTATTATCTGGCTTATCTAGGTATTCTAACCTTAATTAATGATTTATCCTTCTCTGAGTATTGGCGACTCTGTCTAAGTATTGCGGCCTTATTAACACTATTACCTCTAGATTATTTACTAAACCTAATAATTCAGTAAATCTTATTACTTACTCTCCTCTAATAACTAATAGTTATCTTAAGTATTCTATATTTAGTAGCCCTATAGTACTGTAATCCATTATATTTCCTAGTAATCTAATTATACTATCACCTAATTTCTCCTAACCTATACTTCTTCTATCTCCTAAAACACCCTGGAAGCCTTTAACTCTTATTAGTAACTTATGATTTCCTAAATCAATCAAAACAGAATCCAGAAAATATTCCCTTTTATCTAGAACTCCAATACTATATACTTCACATCATTCTTTCTATATAGAGCTAGGTGCCTTACTGACTCTGCTCAGGATTCCCCCTATAGTATGGCCTATATATTCTACGCCGCCTTCCTTATTCTACTTACCTCTTCCTCCTCTTCTGGTATTAATATATACCCTATAACCTGTTCTTCTCCACTATTCTCCTGTCTGACCCTAATAATCACTTAGCTGTCTTTATTAAGCCTAATAGTGATTTGATTCCTCAAGATAAAAGATATACCTAAGATAATTCTGGTTTCCGGTATTATCAATAACTTAGTGATATAGAACCTTTCTCTATATATAACCCTGTTCACTTTGAACCTCACTCTAGGTACAACACTAATAAACTCTTTTCCTACCTTATTGTTATCTAATAGTTTATAAGGACTCCCCTTAAGCTTGTAGATTATCAGCCCTCTTGTAACAGTAATATACCTAGGTATTATATTTACTTCGGCGCCTATATTAACTAGTATAGGGACTTCTTTTCTGTTAACCTTAATTCTGATCTCAGGACAATCTACTTTCAACACCACTATATCAGGTTTGCTTCCATTAGGTAGGGTCTGACCTCTATCCCTACCATAGTCTCCTTAGTCACTAGTAGGGTCAGAATTATTAGCCTTAATGTTTATTATCTGAACTCATAGGCTACCCACTGTTACAGTAGCCTATCAAATCTTCTTCATTACCTTAATCTCCTTATATATAGGCTTATATATAGGAACATCAATTACTCCACTATCTCGATATAGTACCTAGATATATATATCCCTATCTACACCAAAGATAAGGGTACTTTAAGTCCTTGCCACAAAGGGTATTCTAAGAATAAGAAGGGTATCTTTTTTGCTCCTGTTCTCTACTATATAAAAGATATCTGATATTCACTCACTACTAAGAGAGAACCTTACAGACTCTGTTATACCAATAAAGCGGGAGCTATATCCAGTAAAACCAACTCCTTTAAATTAATCTTTAGAGAATATCTAAATTATCTAACTAAGGTAGTTAGCGATATACCTTAGGACTATATTAACTTCTGCTCTAGTATTATAGAGGGCGTGGAGGGACTGTCCTCCTCTTATCATGATGATGACCTTAGGGTACTTAGCTATAGAGGTAACTATAGATAAGTCTTCTTCATTACCTTCACTATCACTGCTATCCTGACTATTATTTACCTATATACACTATACCCCTTTCTTGATATTAGCTCAGGAATCTTGGCTATCCCTATATTTCTGCTTATACCGCTAGATATACCTATCCTTAACAGTGAACTTCTTAGCTCCTATTATCTTTAGTAGGGCTAGGGTATCTCCTACCTAAATCTAGATAGGAGCCCCCTTAATAGCCTACTAGATATATTCATATATATCATTCTATACCACTTGAAGTGCTTTCTAATATAATACTAGTTAGTTATCTCTGAACAAAACCACTTTCTTTGCCTATAGTTATAGTCTATCAGTTATTTCACTATCCTTAATCAGGGGCGCCTACTCAGATAGGCTCCTAGCTTAAACTATACTCTGTGAATTCTGACTCCTAGAGATCTTATTAATAATCTGCTTATACTATCTAGAGTATAATGACTTCATAACTAGCAGATCCTTTTCCTTATTTACTCTAGACTTAACAACTTTATACACTATATTAAGTATTGATCTAGTAACCCTCTTTTCTATATCCTTACCCCTAGGTATAGGCTTACTAACTACACTAATCCTTATATTCTCTAGATTACTGTTATTATAATCACTCTCTTCCAAGAACTTACTTTCAGTATCCAATTCATTCTCCTTCCTTCAGACTATTACTAACTAAATACTATTTACCTTCAGAGCAACAGGGGTACTTTTATCTTTCAGGGCTACTTCTAGAATCATAATATTATTCCCCTTCAGGAATAGCTTAATAGTATCCTTCTGCAGGATATCTCTTTTGAATCTAAACAGTTTGTCGCTACTACCAGATAGTCCTAAACAAAGCTTCCCGAAGGCATTTTCGTGAATGATTCTATATTTAATAAGTTCTCCTCTTATAGGACACTTTATTACAATATAAGCTAACTCTCTACAGAAGAAACAGGTTACTGCGCCTAAGGGCCTAAATCCTGATCACCCTTGATTCCTGTTAAGTATAGGGTCCCTCCCTTAAGTAAATAACCTATCTACCTAAGAGACTCCCGCTTAAAACATCTTATAAGTTCTAGCTACTGTATCTTCTGTAGCCTACATAATTAGCTGATTAATCTTTAGACTTAATATCCCTTCTACAAGATTATTAATCCCTCTGTTTGGTGCTGTAGACTATAGCTTAGATTATAGCTCCCTAGCAGTCTGGCCTTCAAATCTTCCTTCCATAGTTATATGACCGGCGCCTATTTAGCTACCAGTCTTATTAGCAGGGATATTCTAGTAACTTCCACTAACAATACTTGTGATATATCCTCCTGCTTCCACAGGATTCTAGATAGACTGATCATACCCCTTCCCAAGGATAGCATCCATAACTTTGTCTATATTCTGTATAGTAGATACTTCTATCTAGACTTTCTTGAAATCTAGGGTCTTAGGTTCATCAATACTAATCTACAGTTTCTAAATAATCCTGCTCAAAAGTATCTAAGGAAGCCCTATAAGTAACTTTTGTCTGGCTATATATAAGGTAACCTATCCTTTATCTATACAGAATTCTATATAGGTCTTGATATTTAATAGGTACTGGCGCAAAGTAACAGGGTCATAATTAGGGATTCCTCTAGATATGATCTTATCTAGGTAGGATATACTGTGGATATAGTACCAGTAATCCTGGTGCCTAAACATTCTCTTTAATACTGACTGAAGCTTATCCTAATTGTTCTCGGCGAACTCCGGTAGCTATTGAATTCTCTCTGCGATACTCTATATCTTAGGCCGATCTTCTACTGCAGGGCAGTACTTAGTGACTCGGCCAGCCTGATATAACACAGGCAGACCACAGTTATTATATATTCTATTGTATACTTCCAGGAACTCTGTGATATTAATCCCGACAAAGTATAGTACACCAGGTATCCCGGGATAAATAAGTGGCTGGCGAAGAGACTCTATAACCACTCTAGGTACCGCTATACTGAGAGGCCCTGTACTTAGATCTATTCCTAGAGATAGGCCTGTATCAGGTGTCATAGCTGCTATTCTTATCTAGATAAACTAGCTGATGGTTTGCTTAGGCCAGGCTTAAGGCCACAGCCTAACTGATTGTCCTCTGTATGATATAATGAACTTCTGTGGCCTTATAACTGTTAACAGAGGTATTTGAAGCTCCCTTAGTTAACTGTGACTTGATTTTTCCTTATTCAGAAGCTTTTCAGGAGATATAAAAACAGAACTATAGGTAAGGAGTCTACTGATTAAAGGTAAAAATTTTCCTGCCCGGTACAGGAAGGAATGAAACTAGAGGGGGAGCTTCTTCCCCCTATAATTCAGGTACAGTATCTATACTATAGACCTTACTGCTGATAAAAAGACTTGACTAAAGACTGATAAATACTGACTATAATGATG
The DNA here is from genome assembly GCA_003709845.1 of Chaetothyriales sp. CBS 134916. NCBI lineage: Eukaryota > Fungi > Ascomycota > Eurotiomycetes > Chaetothyriales > Domatiomycetaceae > Domatiomyces > Domatiomyces globalis. Next base: position 11,200 of record QQXO01000492.1, read on the forward strand.
ATGATTCTTACTTATCTATCTAGGTATATATTGTCTGTATCTTCTCCTTATTGACTCTCTTCCTGACTGTCTAAGAGCTCTTCTGTGTGAGGAATATACCCTATAATAGTAGGGTAGGGATGGATCAGCAGTGGTGGAAGTTATACCTTAGTATACTTGCAGTAGTGTCCAAGAGATATTGATGAATTGACTT
>QQXO01000493.1:0-11391 GCA_003709845.1 Chaetothyriales sp. CBS 134916
ATATAGTGCAGATAGCTCCTTGAAATCCAAACGGCCGGGTCACGGTTTTCACTCATTGTCTTCTCTTGATCGCACTCATACGATTTGTATGATCATTCCCTATTGATCGACCTCCCTTGTTAGAGACGTCTGCGAGACGTCGGTTGAATCACTGACCTGATCGGGTCTAGTGTCAAATGAGCGACAACTCCCTCTGACAGATTCCCTCAAATAGTTAGCTTTGCAGACGCCAAGCCAAGGCGCTACGTAATATTGCAATTTTTAGCTTTTGTCGCCTGCGCTCTCCGTGAAAGAGTAGGATCGATTGCTATGAGAATCGTATATTAGATCGTTTTATCTGTTCATAGGTGAGGATGCCTGAGATATCTTTCATGTACACTTCGCAATGTTCGTAGACTCCGCTAACTCCGTAAACTATTAGGAAGCAATTGGTAAGCAGACATGATCAGTAAGCGATTGGTGAGCAGGCGGATGATTGTATTCCGCATTCCAACACTCTCATTTGCATGTTTCAGACTCGTTACGTTCTCGGCGAACTATGGCAACACAGTCTCGACGGTATATGAAGACCTTCCATTCCAAGTCCCGGAATGGATGTCTAACGTGCAGGTTTCGTCGTGTGAAGGCAAGTACTGCCAAGTCTGTTACTTCACTCTCTAAATGACTAATGACCGCTGCGTGAAAGTAGTGTGATGAGAAACAACCCATCTGCGGCAATTGTGCACGTTCTGGTAGACGAGCATGTATTTATGGTCATCAAATACTTTATCCGACTAATGCCTCAAGTGGCGGAGGCGCGGAAGCTTCACTCAGGAGAAGTTATCATCAGTTCAATACGCAGCCAGATGCAGATGCTCGGCTTTCAAGCTCTATCAATAGCATCAATTATCGTAACAGCTTCGAATCTAGATCGAAAAGGTTGATGGATTTACGGTTGCAGCAGGCTTTCATCGCCTGCATTGGGAACCCCGTCCCCGAGGCCTATAGTGTGCCGGGAATCAAGGCTTGGACGTTTGAAGTACCACACTTGGCTCTACGGTTTGACAATGTCTTATATATGATGTTCGCATGTTCAGCGTCCTACCTCCTGCAACAGGATCGAACCGACCACGACCTCCTGCAAGCCTATCGCATGCACTACGGGTTCGCTCTACAGGCACAGCAGAGGGCAGTGGATCAAATCGACGTTTACAACTGCGGGTCGATGTGCTTCGCCGCGATGTTGCACTTGATAGACTGTTTCATCCGTCTGGCCAGACGTTCCCTAGTGCTGCCTTACATTCCACCCGTGGAGTGGATGGAGGTTGGCAACGGTTTCGGAAAAGTGTACGCATTTTCCATGCATCTTATCGGACGAAGCCATACAGCCTTCTCTTCAGAGTTATTAACGGCTCTTTCAATTTTCACAGGTCTTACAACAATGCCGAAAGAAGAAGTGCTTTTTACGCATAAACGTTTCCACCCGTTCTTAATGCTTCTGGACTCCGATATAGCCGACAAGAAGAGTGTTAAAGCATATACACAGGCTCTTACCTATATCGCGACTATCTACGAGGCAATCGAGAATGATGAACCGCTGTATTTTTTGGCCCGACGGATCTTTAAGTTTGCCGTCGTTGTTCCTGAACAATTCATAGATTTTGTCCGGCAAAAACAACCACGAGCATTGGTTATGCTGGCGTATTATTTTGCGCTAATGACTAAAGCGTCGGTTGTTTGCTGGATAGGAGAAATGCCTCAGTCAGAAATCCTCGCTATACAGAAAACACTGCCGACTAAATGGCGGGAATTGTTATCTTGGCCGTTGAAGTTTGCAGGGTTGACGACTAGTTAACTGTTTTGCAGTTGTCACAAAGCACTGGATAGAGCCATCCTCCTAGATAGACATCTTGTCGAATAAAGGAGGATTTCCTTGTACACACAGAATTGATCCATCCTCATCCTTCTCCCTTTCCCTCTGGGCGACTCTGTTAGGGGCACCAGAGGTGGAAGGCAAAGAAGAGGACAAGAGAGAGCTAACTAGCCTAGATTCCCTATGTCATAGTATAGATATAAAAGACTCAAAGCTTAGAGAGTATCATGAACGATGACAAGACACCACCTCCCCGATGTCATACCGACAACAGGTCAACACCCCCGGTCTTTAGACAGACTTTTGGTTGCACACAGCGACCTTAAGAAGAACTATACAAGATAACTACTACTGTAATAGTACTCTATCAGCTGTATAGGGGTAGGAGGGCTGTTGACTCTTAGCTAGTATGTGACGGGGGTACAGCAGAATACTAAAACAGTGTATAGTCCTACAGACTGGCTATCAGACTATGAAGAGTCCTCTGGAAGGAGGTCTCTTCATCCTCTTTATATACCCTTCAATGGTATACATCCTCCGGGGGGCTGGATTCTCCCCCAGCCTCTTCTGGCCGTATTCCCAGCCACGTCCTGAGCCATTGTCTTTCCTGTAGTTCCTATTTGCTAGTCCCTTAGGCCTGTACCGAGGGTTGCTTATGCTTCTCACATGTATCACGGTATTGCTTCCGACTTGGGTCTGCGCCGTAACCCTGTAGCGGGGAGATCTGCGATACTTGTCGCATCGCGGTTCCTGCGACAGCTGTTGTAGGTCTCCTGGTTTAGGAGTCCTGTTACAACTACCTATATAATCTATATAGTTAACTATTGTGATGGCGAACAATGGGGTATCCAGCTGAGTGGATGCAAGCGAGGCTTGAGAGGGGATCTGATCGCAGTGATAATACTAGCACAGGAAACCCACCAACTAATCAATGAACTTGACAACACTCCCTTGAGTGTTGCTGGGTAGAAACAAAGGAGGAACAACTGATGTAGAAACTGTGAGGGTTTGTGATAGGATGTATTGCACTATCAACAGTGACGTCTAGGTACAAGAAGATTTGCTTAGAGGAGCAGTCTTCACCAGGGGTTTCTATGATATAAGTACTCTTCGCAGAACCCCTCTCTTCTTCCCTATCAGTTCCTTTTGATCAGCTTGAGTTTTCAGGTTCTCTATCCTTGTGGAGTGCTTGTAATCTCTGGGATGAATCGGGTCCTCTGGGTTCTGTAGCTTCTCCTAGTGCTGGTATTAGTATTTGGCTTCCTGTAGTAGGTTTCCAACCGGAGGATATAGGAAGAAGAAAATATGAATTTTCATCGTCTTACGGAATAGAGCGGTACCCAAAAGGGATGTTTGCCGGGGGCTTGGCGCGGACATACGATCGACAGCTTGGCGGTGACGTCTACAATTAATGGCTTGGTAGGGATATCTGTGATCGGGATCTCATTGTCGCTGGCGCTAGCCAAGACTTCCTAAGGGTGTGTAGCCCTTAACATCACCCCCCCCTCTCGCTGGTTAAGGTATATATCTAGTACTTCTGTTTCGGCTAGGTTCTTGGTAGGTTGCTAGTCTAGTTTTGTGAAAGAGTAGGATCGTCCGCTATGTAAATCGTATATTAAATTGTTCTGTCTGTTAACAGGAGAGCATTCCTCCACATATATATCTATCTTGAGTGTTTCGTAACGTCCGTAGGTTCCGCAAACTCCGTAAATGATTCGTAATCAATTGGTAAGCAGATCGTAATTAGTAAGCGATTAGTGAGTAGGCGGATGATTGATTCCGCATTCCAACAAGTTTAGTATACCTATACTATTTTACTAGGTATTCTAGTCATGTCCTTCTTCCCCTGGTCTGTTTCGTTCGTTCATCCAGGATTGCTTCAACTCGGTATTCTTCCTCGCCCTCTACTAATATTGGTTCTGGTTATAAGTTGTCTACACGTTGGCCTGGGAATGGGTCTGTTACTACTGGTTAGAGCAGGTCAATATTAAAGACATTGTGGATCCCTCTAGGCATATCCAGGCGATAACTATACAGTCTAATCACTTCTGTTTGTCAAGGGCTGCGCCCTGAAGAAGTCTTGGCTGACGCCAGCGACAACCTGGTGTGACGTGGCGAGGGAAAGAGCAAGAGGAGCAGGGACATAGTGTTGATTAATGAATGAAACTAAACCTGAAGAGGAGGAAGACAAGTCTGCAGAGGGCAGAGGTCAAGGCTATATATCTTTGTGACATGTCCAAGCTAGTCCCAAAGAGGGAATAACGGGATTGATGTCACTGGACCTTAGTGTTGGTAGTGACACCACCCCCAGTTACAATCGCGATTACAGATATCCCCTCCAGAGGCCTCAGCCTCATAACATTGTACCCCCCTCACTGGGGGTCTTGCTCCTGCAAGGCCTCAGTATCATTATCATAGTTGTCCTTTGGTTTCAAATAGGCCTCAGGTGGTGGCTTAGGCTTAGTGGGGCAGGCGATATGGAACGCTTTGATTAGCTCTGCACACAGCAGTAGGTAGGCAGGTTCCCAGGTTAGCTCAAAATTACCCTTCCAGTGAACTTTGTACTGCCACTGCTTAGAGGGTCGGTAATAGTGTACATTTGAGAGGCCAAGTACTTCCCACTCGGCATCGTCAGAGTCTATTTCGAATACTCCAGAGTAATCTGGTTGCTCAGTCAGGCGGTCATGACAGTTAAACAGGACTTTGTTTCAGAGGGAGTTTTCAGGACCAGGAGGGATATAGAGGTGTTCTTAGAAGTAGAGAAACCCATTAACTTGGGTCTAGTCATTATCGAGGGTCTTGTTGTTCAGGATATTCTCCTGGGTCCAAGAGTCATGCTCTAGGGCCTCAAGGTATTCAAGTCGCAGGAATTCTAGGGGGGCCTTGACTACAGTAAGGCGCAGGTGTTAAGGGCTGCGCACACTTAAGGGTCTTAGCAGTCGCCAGCGACAACAAGACAGGGTGTACTAACAACAGATCATTTACCGATCCTAATGATTCAGTAAATCAACAAGACCACCACCGGCAAACCTTCTATGATGAACAACAGAGGCCAACCAATGGGAACCTATACAACACTACGCCATGATAATTCCCTCGTTATGAAAATACTTATCACTAAGTATCCTATAAATTCCTCACTGACTAACGACAGTAGATACCCTGTACTGAGAATTAACAGAACGAAGGATATATATCCAGAACTGAATAACATAAGGATATATGTCTAGATTCAAGCAGAAGAGGGATATATATCAAGATAAGGACAAGGAAGGAGGGAGTATATATAATGGCTGTATTCCCCCTTGAAGGTCTCTCTTCAAGAAAACCTTCTTGTATCTAGAAGTCACTATAGGTAGAGAATTATATCCTGCTATATACCCCTAATATTAGGTTTTCTTCCTATATTATTAGTTATTAAGCCAGGAAACTCTTTTAATAAATACCCTGGAAGTCCTAGAGCTATTATAATAGACTCTAATATAGACACCCTAATAGAAGGTAACCAGATAATAGTAGAGATAGTTAGGGACCTCTACTATTAACTCTATTAACAACAAGATGTAACGGGAAGTTAGCCGAGGCCTCCTGTGTAAGGCTTAGAAATAGATAGGGTGTTGGAGTCACTCTATGAGCTGGTGTATCTGCAAACTAATCTCTAGAGAACCTCCCTCAGTCCTCCCTTCCGGAGGACCTATATCCTCTACTAGTGGGTGGCTGTACACAGCTACAGGGCCACTTCCCCTCTTCGGTCCCGGACCAAAGGAAGAGAGGAGATCTGCCTCCTCACTAGCATCGCGATACTGAAACGGCAGGAGGCCTCGGCTAACTTCCCGTTACAATACCTCCCCTCCTGGGTCGATGTCCTCAGCGACAATAATCTGTACAGACCACAGCCTGGGACCCGGGGTACCGCCAGTGAGTTATGGGGTTGGCACAGGTAAGCCAGGGAGTTACCGAGTATCCGGGGCAGGGCGCAAGATCAGGAAGTAGTGGCAATCCTTCGGGCGGCAGGCACGACCCGTCGAACAGCAGTCGTGTCTATAGCAACGCCTCAACATCTGTTGCTAGGGATAGTCACAGTGAATAGCAGCAGAGCAACAATGTTTACTTCGTCTGCTCCTCTCACTTGCTCCACTTTCTTCGCCTTCTTTGACCATCATGTCGCTCTTCAGCTCTCCTCCGCGCATCGCCAGTCGTTCGGCCGCTCCGCCTCCAACGTTGAGCGAGCCCTTCTGTCTCCGCTGTTCAAAGCGTGTGGTCAGTCGTCTCGCAGGCGGCTTCACTTTGGACTGCGGGTGGCGGGGTAATGAACAGAAATACGAGTACTGCGCCGGCCCGACCATCAAGAAGAAGTGCGACACAGTAAGGAAACTGCAGGATCAACATCTTGACGCTGTCTAACCGTAATTCAGATCCCGCAACAGTATGTCGTGACCTTCAATGACCTTTTGGCGGCTGCTCGTGCCTGGGACGGCGAAGACCAAGAGGAGTTGGGGCGCCTTCAACGTCTTCAAGCTTCCTACACCTGTGGTGTGGAGGGTAGGTACCAGTCTCTACGACGGTTATCCGCCATACTGACACCGCCGCAGCTCATATTCGTCATATGAGGAAGGCGGGCCTCAGTCGCCCTCCGACCAACGCCACGGAGGCCGGAATAGCAGTGTTTGGAGTCCTCTCTCGTATTGCCGACACCCTCGACAACATCAACGATGTTCTTCGCTTCCAGGTCAGTTGTCTCCCTGCTGCACACTACTAAGACTGATGGTACTTCAAGGCACATCTGCCTCCAATTGTTCGAGAGCCCGGGGAGGAAGCCGATACCGGCGACAATACCTAAGGGTTCAGGTGGTTTTTTGGCGTTTTGCGGCTCTCCCTCGTTGTGTCGGCGGCTTTTTGTGGTTTCTTTTCTTCGCCTCTAGATAGCTATGAAGCAATTCTTGTGTATTCTCCAAGTCTTCCTCAGTTTGCCATGTATCGTGCTCAGGTCCCCAACTCTTCCATCGGCAGCGGTACTGTGTCGTCCCGTGTATAGTCCGGTCATCCATAATTGCCTCTACCTCGTACTCTAGTGTGCCATCAGGCATCACCTCTGGGAGGTTGTGGGCCGCTGGGTCCTCGCCTTCGCGCAAACGATACGGTTCTAGTAGTGAAACATGGAAGACTGGATGTACCCGTACTTGGGGTGGCAGGTCCAGTTTGTAGGCTTGGCTTCCAATGATATCAATAATCTGGAAGGGCCCAATGAAGCGTTCCGACAGCTTTCGATTAGGTCTCGCCAGCTTGAGATTCTTGGTGGACAGCAATACCCATGCCCCTTTGGCAAAGGTTTTGGGGGTATGGCGTTGGTTATACCACTTCGCTTGGCTGTCGATTGCCTTGCGTAAGTTGTCGGTGAGCCTCTTTCGCAGTTGGATGATTACTTCGGCTCTCTGTGCACCTGTAGGCACCTCCCCTCCTGGGACATCGTCCACGACGTTGCTTTCAAGCTGGGGCTCATAGCCATACATTGCCTGGAATAGAGACATACCTGTTGAGGAATGCTTCACTGTATTATACGCGAATTCCGCTTGTGGCAGCTTTTCAGCCCAATCATCCTGTAAATAGTCAGAATAGCACCTCAAGTAATGTTCAAGGGTTTGGTTCTGCCGCTCCGTTTGCCCGTCGGTTTGCGGGTGAAATGCGGTGCTTAGCTTTCGCTTCATCTTGAGATGATAGCATAAAGCTGACCAAAACTTTGAGGTGAACAATGACCCTCAGTCTGATATAATTCCTGCAGGTGTACCAAACTGGCATACAATTTCTGCAAGGAAGGCTTCTGCCAGGTCCTCTGCTGTCCAGTCTTTTCTGGCGGGTAGGTAGCGGATAAGCTTCGTGAACCTGTTGACCACGATAAGGATCGCGTTATACACGTATTCTTTAAGGCTACTCGCTGGCAAGTCTGTGATGAAGTCCAGGGTGATCTCTTCCCAAGGTTTACTAGGCATAGGCAGCGAAGCCAATTCGCCGTAGGGGCGATGGCGTTTCACTTTGTGGCGCTGGCATATTACACAGCTGTCCACGTAGGATACAATCTCTGCGTGCATACCTGGCCAAAAGAACTGACGTCCAACCAACTCTGTTGTCTTCTGGACACCAAAGTGGCCTCCCAATAGATCATCATGACATTGTGAAAGGATCTCATCGCGGAGTGCTGATCCCACGGGAACATAGACTTGATTATTCTTGTGTAGCAGCCCCTTAGGGTCAACTCGCCAACCTTTCGAATCACCGGCGGCCGACTGTTGAGACACGATCTTCTTCTTGCCTTCAGCAAATGTGCACTTTTGCTGGGACTCAAGAAGAACCTCTAGTAAGGGTGTCTCGTCCAAATTGTATGCCGTTTGTATACCTATTGCCGCTACAATGGTATACCTAGGTACGTGATCGCTGCAGCAACCAGCACCAGCAGGAGGCTCCAGCGTAACCCGCTGCCCTGCATCAGCACTGTCAAGCGCACTGGGGCTGCTTAACCACGGCGTTTCACCGTTGAAAGGGAGCCTACCCCCTTCGGCACTACCCATGCCTGCCTCGCTATCCGGCCTTGGGCCTTCCTGGATACGGGCCAAAAGAGAAAAGCCCTCGCTCGGTGTCAACACACTGGCGGGGTGGCTCAACATGTGTTGTAGCCTTGCAAGCAGTAGCGGCCGGGCGGCGACCATATCCTCTTCCAGAGGCTCTTCTGCTGCAAGCAACTTCGACACGCCAGCTTCAGTCTGTCGAAGCATATTCTGCAGTGTCGGTAGAGCAACATTAGCCTTCTCCGTTTCAGATATCTCATAGTCTGGCTGTCTTGACAGCGGATCTGCGGGATTTGATACCCCCGGCTGATGCTCAATGAAAAAATCAAAACAAGCAAGCTTTTCAGCCTATCTAGCCTGCCTACCATTCAGGTCTTTAGTCGTCATGAAATACCTCAGATTGTTATGGTCGGTCCGCACGTGTATAGGGTGCGGGCCGCCTTCGAGGTAGTGACGAAAATGCTTGAACCCTTCAACAATGGCCAGCAACTCTGTGTCATGGGTTTCGTAGTTACGCTTAGTATCTCTCAGCTTATGTGAAAAGAAAGCAATAGGATACCAATGAGCCTTCTCTGGCCTCTCGCTAGGAAATTACTGTGAGATAACAACAGCAATAGCAAACCCCGAGGCATCAGTCTCTATCATGACCGGAAGCTCTGGGTTAAAGTGCCGCAGTAGCGGTACCCGGGTAAACACCGTCTTTAGGCTGTCGAAGGCTACTTGTTGCCTTTCTCCCTATTAGAATCCTTTACCCGCTCCTTTAAGCTGGTCGGTCAGGGGGGCTACAATCTTCGAATACCGTTCGATAAAATGTCGGTAGAAGTTCGCGAAGCCTAAGAAGGTCATCAACTCCTTGATGTTTGATAGTGCCGGCTATTCTTGGATAGTGGCTACATAGCTTGGTTCCATCGTGACGCCGTCGGGCCTAATAATGAATCCCAGAAAACCAACTTCTTGGGTCTTAAACTCGTACTTCAACAATTTAGTGTATAGCCTATGCTGGCGTAATCGCTCTAGGACTATCTTGACATGTTCTTCATGCTTAGACTAGTTATAGGAGTATATAAGGATATCATCAAGATATACCACACAGATAGAATCAAGAAGCCTACTTATCGCCTGATTGATGTAGGCTTAGAAGGTTGTGGGGGTATTCACTAGTCCAAACGGCATAACTAGGTATTCAAAATACCTGTAACATATTCGGAACACTGTCTTCCATTCATCGCCTCCCCGGATCCTGATCCGATAATAGGCATCCTTCAGGTCTAGTTTAGTAAAGACCTTCGCACCAGCAAGCCTATCCAGTGTTTCACTGATGAGCGGTAAGGGATAGCGATTCTTCTTTATGACCTTATTTAGGCCTCGATAATCAACACAGAGGCGTAATCCACCGTCTTTCTTTGGAATGAACAGGATTAGAGCGCCTGCAGGACTAGTAGAAGGGCGAATCCTTCCAGTCCTCAGGGCCTCATCAAGATATTCGCGTAATACTGCTAATTCATTAGCCGAAAGGTTGTATAGAGGCCCGTATGGGGGGTCCTCTCCTTCGGTTTCGATAGCATACGAATATCCATCGAGCGGTGGTAGCTCGGCAGCGCGTTTCTCATCAAAGACATCTTCCTATCCCTCAAGCCATTTTGGGAGAGAAGGTTTCTTTGTCGATTTCTCGGCGCTTAATTAGTGGATAGCTGACTCCATAGGGCTTACTACATCCGACAATGCCATGACGTAGATCCGGCAGTGGTCTCTTCTCGCCATTCTTGTTAAGGCCTCGGCCGAGACAAGTGCGATTTCTGCTGATTCTAGCGGCAACCTCCAAGTAGCACTCTACTCCTCGATATCTTGGGTCTCGGCGAGGGGCGTCCTTTGCTGAGCCTTCGGTATTCTGTCGTTTTGGCTGCGCAGCGGAATAATTTTGCAATTCCCGCCACTTTGTTCATTAGGGTACTGCCACACTCGGTCCCTAAACGAGATCACAGGATCTACATCTTCTAGCCATGGATATCCAAGGATCAGGGCATATTCTTCACTATCAATTACATGAAATTCATAGTCCTGCTGCCTGGATCGGCGCAAGCTGTCAGTTACTCCGATATTCTGTTGATAGGTGCCAAATGAGGTAACCGGGTGCCCATCAACACCTTTGATAAGACGCGGCGGCTTACTAGTGATCTCCCATCACATCTCTTTCGCGAGCAAGGGTGAGATACAGTTTGCCTCTACGCCCGAATCCACAAGAGCGTCAACCATACGCTTGGAGCCGTCGGGGCGACAGAGTTGTACAGGGATGACGAGTCGTTTCCGCCCGCTGCGAAGGGTTCCTAAAGCCTGGACGTACAACATTAGGACCTGTCGTTTTTTGCCGGCGGGATACCGTCGGGGCAGCGGTTGGCGTAGTGTCCCTTGCGGTGACACTTGAAGCATTCGACCTCCGCTAGGTCTCGCGGTGGCCTATTTCTTGGGCTATTTTGTCGGCGGTAAGGATGACTACCTGGCGTTCCCTCACGACATCCCCTTCGACGAGAGTGAGGACGGCGCGGGTTTGCCGCGGTCTCGTCATGGTTCTCCAGAGTCTTCTCCTGGTCTTTCTTAGGTCTTTGACTATCCTTCGTCTTCGCGTCGCTCACCGACTCCCCGGCGGTGCCCCGCTGGGTTATCTCAATATATTCGGCTATACGCTGCATTACCTCATAGCTATAGATAGGTATAGGCTGAGTAAGGATCATATTTGCGATAGGCTTCCGCAGGCCCAGGAGGAGATGGGTGGCTTTTCTTTCATCGGAAAGACCATCAATATAGGGGGCAATACCCTCAAGGTATAAAACAAACTCTTTGACTGACTGATTTGGCTTCTGGGCGGCTTTGCGCCACTTGCGCTCCATGTCGATTCTCCGGGTTAGGGTTAGGGTTAGGGTTAGGGTTAGGGTTAGGGTTAGGGTTAGGGTTAGGGTTAGGGTTAGGGTTAGGGTTAGGGTT
>QQXO01000494.1:0-11321 GCA_003709845.1 Chaetothyriales sp. CBS 134916
AGATCCTTCTCCAGCCTAGGAGTAAGCTCCCTTTCCTGAGACCTATCCCTACGTCCCCAGTCAGTGACCAGCTTCAGCGTGAGTATATCAAAGACTACCTAGAGCGCGGATAGATACGCCCAAGCACGTCCCCAGTTGCTTCCCCTTGCTTCTTTGTGCCTAAGCCCCATAATAGGGGATAGCGTTTCTGTGTTGACTATCGAAAGTTGAATAATATCACAGTCAAGAACCGCTACCCGACCCCTTTGTTTGACGATCTGATGCAATCAGTCAAGAACTCTAAATAGTTCACCAAGATTGACATTACAGAAGCCTACCACCGCATCCGAATTGCTGCTGGGTACAAGTACCTCACAGTATTCAACACTCGCTATAGTCTCTATGAATACACAGTCCTTCCTTTTGGTCTTTGCAATACCCCTACAACCTTCTAGGCTTATATAGACAGAACTCTTGGTAACCTCCTTAATCAAGGAGTAGTTGCCTTCTTTAACAACCTACTTATCTATATAGAGACCCGAGAAGAGTGTATCAAGAAGACCAAGAAGGTACTGGCTCACCTCCGAGAAGCTTGTCTCTTCGCGAAAATCAGCAAGTATAGCTTCTTCATCCAGGAAGTTGACTTTCTTAGCTTCTTGATTAAACCAGGAACCCTCAAGATACACCTAGAGTGTATTGAAGCTATCTAGGATTAGCCTCAGCCCAAGAAAGCTAGGGATATCTTGTCTTTTCTGGGCTTTACCAACTTTTACCGCTGTTTTATTAGGGGATTCTCCTAGATCTGTGCTCTATTAACCGACCTCCTGAAGAACAATAGAAAGCACTTTGTGTGGATACCAAAGACCTAAGAAGCTTTTGATCACCTAAAAGAGGTATTTACCTTAGAACCAGTATTAGCACACTATAACCTAGAACTACCTATATTTATTAAACTAGATACTTCTATTATAGGGACTAGAGGAATCCTATCCTAGATAGATAAGCAAGGATACCGACACCTAATCGTGTACTACTCCAAGAAGTTTATACCTACTGAGTAGAGATATAGAACCCTAGACTAAGAACTCTTAGCTATTATGAGATACTTTAAGCACTAGAGATACTTCCTTGAAGGGAGCTCTCATCAGATCACTGTGCTCTCTGACTATAGGAACCTATAATAGTTCAATTCTAGTGATAAGCTTAACCGCTGTCAGTGGGGATAGCGGAATAAGCTATCTAACTATAACTTTATCATCAAATATTGACCCGGCACCTCGAACCCTGCTGACGCCTTATCCCGCCGACCGGACTTCACTACCGATGAGCTCAAGTCTACCCTGTTCCTGTGCCTTGCTATAGTTAAGGCCCCCCCAGAATTCCTGTGACTAGAATACCTTGAGGCCCTAGAGCATGACTCTTAGGCCTAGGAGAATATCCTGAATAATAAGACCCTCGATAATAACTAGACCTAAGTTGATAGGTTTCTCTACTTCTAAGAACACCTTTATATTCCCCCTGGCCCTGAGAACTCCCTCTGAAACCAAGTCTTACTTAGCTACTATGACCGCCTAGCTGCCGGCCACTTTGGGATTGATAGATCCTGTGAACTAGTTAGTTATAACTACTTCTAGCCTGGCTAATACTCTGAGATAAGAGCCTAGGTTCAGTATTACCAGAGCTGCGTAGTAGCCAAGAGCCACTGACATAGAATATATAGACTCCTCTGTCTACTCCCTATCCCCGAGGGAAGGTGGACCTATATCAGTGCCGACTTCATCATAGGCCTTCCTAAGAGTGAGGGATATAACTCTGTAGCCGTCTTCATTGACACCCTTACCAAGATAGCACACTTTATTCCCTGTACCTATAAAGGCTTATCCGCCAAGAAGTTCTCTTAGATACTTACCTCTGAAGTTATTCGCCTACATAGAATACCTAAGACCATTATCACAGACCGAGGCACTTAGTTTATAAACGAGATCTTCTCTGATATCTGTAAGCGCCTTAGAATTGACTATACCCCCTCTACAGCATATCATCCAAGAACAAATAGGCAAACTAAGTATATGAACTAACCCCTGGAAGTATACCTACACCACTATATAAACTATACCCAAGATAACTAGGCTAAGTAGATTAACCTTGCAGAAATTGTATACAATAATAGCAAACACTCAACCACAGGTATAACGCCCTTCTACACCTACTATAGATACCACCCAGACTTTGAACTCCGTGGAGAGGTCGAGGGGGAACCACTCACTGATATCACTGCTGCAAGATTTACAGAAGACTCTACCCAGATCCTGTCCCACCTGAAAGAAGACCTAGAACACTGTCGCCTATCTATAGGCAAGTATTTTGACCTACACAGAATGACCAAGACCTACAAAGTTGGAGATCGTGTCATGCTGGACACAAGGAATATCCGAAGCCACCGGCCTTCCTCTAAACTGGATATGAAGAACCTTGGACCCTTTGAGATTGCTGAAGTTATCAACCCTAGTGCCTACAGACTTGCTCTACCAGAGAATCTACCTATCTATCCTGTGTTCTATATAGAACTCTTGCACCCAGTAAATTCTGATGACCGCCTGACCGAGTAACCAGATTACTCTGGAGTATTCGAAATGGATTCTGATGATGCTGAGTAGGAAGTACTTGGCCTCTTGAATGTACGCTTTCACCGACCCTCCAAGTAGTGGCAGTACAAAGTCCACTGGAAGGGTGATTTTGAGCTAACTTAGGAACCTGCCCACCTGCTGCTGTGCGCAGAGTTAATCAAAGCCTTCTATATTACCTGCCTAACTAAGCCTAAGCCGCTACCAGAAGCCTTCTTGAAACCCAAGGAAAACTATGAGGACGACAATAAGGCCTTATAGGAGCAAGACCCCTAGTGGGGGGGGTACAATGTTAGGAGGCTGGAGACCTCTAAGCCTGTTACGGGGACCAAGGGTCAGGCAGAGAGAGAGGGATATCTGCGATCCCGATTGTACTTAGGGGTGACACTGTGAATTAGCTACACCCCTTCGGGACTAGCTCCAGATACGTCATATCTATATCTACCTGGCCTCTGCCCTTCATAGACTTACCTTCCTTCAGGTTTAGTTTAATTCATTAATCATACTAATTCCCTGCTCCTCTCGTTACTTGCCTCCGCCACACCACAGAGTCACTGTTTAATACCTAGTTATTGATATACTCGCCTCTAGAGGGCACTAACAAATTAGGGCCCTCAGTCTGAGGTGATTACTACCGGTAGACTATGGAAGCAGTAGAAGGCTTAGATAAACAGGTTGGCGATATAGTCGATGTCTAGGGACCGGTAAGGCTCTAGTATAAGGCCTTTCCCTAGCTAATCCGTGATCATCAAGATATTGCTGTTCCCTTGGCTATTTAGTAGGGGTCCTATGAAGTCTATTGCTATCTCCCTCTACTGTTAGAGTAGTACTAGTAGTGGACAGAGTAGGCCTTGTTTGCAGTCCCTCCAGACTTTGACCCTACCGTAGACATCGTAATTATAGACAAATCGTTGAATATCCTTTTCTATATTAGGCTAGAAGAAGTGTTGTCTTATAATACCTGTCATCCTATTCTTCCCTAGGTGTCCTGTGACTATGGAATCGTGGGTTTCCTGTATCAACACTGTTTTCAGGGGTTTATAGTCTAGTACCTATCTTCTGTTCCTAAAGAGTAAGGATCTATCCTAGGTAATTCAGTAGTCTATGATTAATACCCTTACTTGTGCTTGGAGGTCTATTGGAAAGGTTTGTTTACCTTCTTAGACTAAGTCCACTAGGCCTTCAAAGATCTGGTCTACTTGCTTCCCTGCCTTCTAAAGTTCCCGTAGGGTCTCTTCTGTTAGTGATAGTTCTGGGTCTGCTGCCAGGAGATCTGTGATAGGTGTCGTATCTTGCTCTATACAACAGCTGTCACAGATCTCCCTGCCTAGGCTGTTCCTTGCCTAGATACTCTGATCTGTGATATATATTGCCTAGGGGCTTAATCCGCGACGTGTATCGGGGATTAGGCCCCCCTCCACTTCTCTTGTCCTGGGCCTTAACTTCATTGTGTTTACCTGGATCATTCCTTTTGGGATAAGCCTAGCAGTATATAGTTGGAGTTGATTATCCTCTTGTGATACTGGTAAATCCTGTTCTTGTCGGGAGAGTATATCTGGCTTCTATCCTTAGGAGGCTAGTCTATACTTGATTACCGGTGCGAACTTACTTAGGATCAGCTGCTAATATATCTGTTGTTCAGAGAGCTTTTGAATCCTAGTAAAGTACTCGAGGTTCTTATGATCTGTGAGGATGGTGAACTATCCTATACTCTTTAACTTAGCTTCCTATTCTACTAGGTATTTGATGATAGCCAGTATCTCTTTGTCGTGAATTTCGTAGTTATACTCGGCTAGGCTGTTTTTCTTGGAGAAGAATGCCACTAGGCGGAGGACTTTTTCTATATATTGGGATATGATCCTATCAGTATAGTATCCTGATATATCTGTTTCTAGTACTGTCTCTCTGTCTAGGTCAAACTAGGCAAGTACCAGTGCTTTTATAAAGGCCTCTTTCAGGAACTTGAATACCTCCCTAGCCTTAGGGGTCCAGATAAAGGGTATATCCTTTTTAGTTAGGGCGTGTAGTAGTATTATAAGCTTTATATAGTCCTTTATGAATTATCGGTAGAAGTTCGTAAAGCCTAGGAAGCTCATGACTCCTTTTACGCTCTTTAGGGCCTGCTAGTCTTTGATTACTTCTATTTTCTTTGGATCTATACTTAACCTATGTTCTGTATTAATAATGAAGCCTAGGTATTTAGTAGACTTAACTTCAAACTTATATTTATTAATATCAAGTTGTAGACCTACCTTTTCTAATTTTTCTAATACTAGTCTGGTATACTCCCTATGCTGCTTCTGGCTCCTATCTATAAATATCAAAATATTGTCTATATAGGCCGAGATAAAGTTGTCTAGGTATTCCTGTAGGGTACTATTAATGTATTATTAGAAGGTGCTTAGTATATTTGCTAACCTAAAAGGTATTACTAGCTACTTAAATAGGCTAAAGTGTGTTCTGAATACAGTAAGCTATTTATCTCCTTCAGCAATACGAATTTTATGGAATACAGCTGTAATATTAAGTTTGGTGAACTATTTCACTTTACTTATCCGGTTAAGGGTTTCTTGGATCAGTGGAAGGGGATAGTGGTCCTTCCGGGTGAGCTTGTTAAGGGCCCGGTAGTCGCAGCAGAAGTGTAGTCCTCCTCCTGGCTTTCGGATAAATAGTACTGGGGCTGTAGCTAGTGAGTTACTGACTCTGATAAAGTTCTTGTCTAGTAACTTAATTAGTATCTTCCTTAGAACCAATAGTTTGTCTCGGGATATATTGTAGAGTGGTCCCTAGGGGGCCCTGGGAGTCTGTCTATTAGAGTCCTTTTCTAGCTTGATCTAGTGGTTGATTCCTGGTTAATAAGGAGGTAGTTTGTTAGCCTCTTGTTTACTAAAGAGTCAGGTAAACTTCTCGTGTACCTAAGGGGGTAGCTTCTGTTTTAGGTCTATTAGTACTTTTTCCTAGAGGGCTTTATTAATATCAGCTAGGCTCACTGTAAAGATAGCTGTTTAGTTCCTCTTCTTCTTCTAGCAGCTTACTAGGAATACAGCAGCTCCAACTAATCAGTGATTATACTGATATTTTCCTTCTTCATAGACTACTATCCCAGTATCCTTGAAGGTTAGTATACTAGCTCCTGTATCCTGGATAGCATTATTGTATTCTAGCTATAATTATCTAAGGATAATAGAATGCTCTTCAATTTAGGGCACTATATAGAGGAACACTCTTTTGTTCACTCTTCTACCTATATCTAGTTTGAGGTAGGCAGCTTTAGTTATATAATTTATAGAAACTTGTTCTATAGATTATAGTCCTCTAGGGGTACAAGGGATACACAGAAGACAGAGGCGGTTAGTAGTATAAGAGTTAATCATTCTATAACAAAGATATCCCCTATTAATTAGAACTAATATTGAGTTTATATTATTAATAATAGTAGATACTTTGAATGATTGATTATCTATATAGTCCCTCTCAAACTTATTGAATTCCTTCTTTATTTACCTCCTGTCTTAAGTAGGCTCCTACCTACAATTTCTAGCAGGAGCTACTTGTTTTCTGAGTTACTTGTCCCTTCTTCTTCCGCTGGTGTATCTCCTTAGTATAGTCAGACTATATTAGCTTGTTGGGGTCTAACCGGAGGGCTAAGGTCACACTTCTAGGATAGGTGTCCTAGTTAGTCATAGTAGATATAGTACTTCTTCTTCCTGTGTTGTTTGAATTCTTCTCGGCTGAGCTATTTTGCCCTCTTTAGGGCCACCGAGTTAGCTGTTATTATTAGCTACTAGTCTATCTAGTCAGCTATATTATCTTTTAGAGGGTCATTTTTTTTTCTAGTCTAAGGGGCTTAGTTCCTGGCCCTATCCTTCTTTTATAGGGCCTCAAGGTTATTACTGACACCTTGTAGGAATTCATAGTATTCTTAGTAGTTATCTAGTATCTTAGTAGCCATAATAGTAGTCTAGAGGGGCAGCAAGAGGCTATTACTTAGGAAGGTAATTTTTACTGTGTTAGTCCAGTCAATACCTCTAGTATCTAGGAGGGTTCAATTAAATTCGGTAAGGAAGTTATGAAAAGGGCGGCTGCCTTACTTTATCTGGGCTAGTTTGTTAGCAGCCTATTTAGTAGCCTTGGTGTTATTATATATAGCCTTCAGCTGCTCAATTAACTTATTGACAGTCATTTCTGGTTTCCTATCTACTGAGCTCACCTAAGAGCTAACCTATTCTAAGGCACTGTCTTAGAGGCGACTATATATATATCAGAAGTATACTGATTCTGTTTCGTGTTATTTGTTAATAGAGAGTTTTACCTTGACCTGGGTTAACTAGGGTTTGAATTCAGACCTCTTTCCTTTGAACTCTTGGAGCTCAGGGATTTTGGCCTTTGGTGGTTTAGGGCTTTTTGTTGTTACTAGAGCTGCCGTTGATTAGTGTAGTTATTACTCTAGCTAGTTAATCTAATCTTGTTATTGATAGAGTTGGTGGTAGAGGTCCCTAACTATCTCTGCTGTTGTCTAGTTATCTTCTATTAGGGTATCTATATTAGAGTCTGTTATAATAGCTCTAGGATTTCCAGGGTATTTGTCAAAAGAGTTTCCTAGCTTAATAACTAATGATATAGGAAGAAAACCTAATATCAGGGTTTATGATAGGATATATTGTACTATTAACAGTGACGTCTAAGTACAAGAAGGTTTTCTTGAAGAGAGACCTTTAAGGGAGAATACAGCCATCATATATACTCCCTCCTTCCTTGTCCCTATCTTGATATATATCCCTCTTCTGCTTGAATCTAGATATATATCCTTATGTTATTTAGTTCTAGATATATATCCTTCATTCTCAGTACAGGGTATCCACTGTTGTTAGTCAGTGAGGAATTTACGGGATACTTAGTAACAAGTATTTTCATAATGAGGGAATTGTCTTGGTGTAGTGTTGTATAGGTTCCTATTGGTTAGCCTCTGTTACTCATTATAGAAGGTTTGCTGGTGGTGGTCTTGTTGATTTACTGAATTATTAGGATCGGTAAATAATCTGTTGTTAGTGCACCCTGTCTTGTTGTCGCTGGTGACTGCCAAGACCCTTAAGTGTGTGCAGCCCTTAACACTAATCCTGTTTATACCTTATAAGAGCGGTGAGTTATAACTCTATATAGACTATAGGAAGCTAAACAACATCATTATTAAGAATCAGTACCCCTTACCCCTCATTAATAAGCTCCTAGACCGCCTGGATAGATCTAAGGTATTCTCTAAGATTAACCTCCACAATACATACCACAGGATCTGGATCCGGGAAGGCAATGAATAGAAGACAGTGTTTTATATATAATATAGATACTATAAGTAGCTTATACTACTATTTAGGCTTATAAATACTCTA
The DNA here is from genome assembly GCA_003709845.1 of Chaetothyriales sp. CBS 134916. Taxonomy (NCBI): domain Eukaryota; kingdom Fungi; phylum Ascomycota; class Eurotiomycetes; order Chaetothyriales; family Domatiomycetaceae; genus Domatiomyces; species Domatiomyces globalis. The sequence goes on from QQXO01000494.1 coordinate 7,991, forward strand.
GTCTTCTTCTAGTCCTATATCTAGCAGGCACTATAAGGCTACCTAGATAACTTCTATATTATCTACCTAGATAATATCCTGGTCTATTCTAGGACCCCTAAGGAGTATATAAGATATCTAGAACTTATAATTGAGTAACTAACTTAAGCTGAACTATACACTAACCCTAGTAAATATAAGTTCTATAAGCCAGAAATAGAGTACCTTAGCTTTGTTATTAATAAGGATAGTATATATATAGATCCTAAGTAAGTCAACACTATATTGAAGTAGCCCTGACCCTAGACCTACCGCAATATTTAGGTATTCCTTGGATTCTATAATTTCTACTATTACTTTATCTTTAATTTTGTAGGAATTATAAAACCCCTATAAGACCTACTCTAGGGTCTATAGAAAGGTAGGAAACCTAGCAGAATTACTAATCATAAGTAGTAGAGACCCTAGCAGGAAGTATTTAATAGTTTGATTAGGGTGTTTATCTCTATACTAGTCCTTTGTTATTATAATCCTATATACTCTATATACCTTGAAAGTAATGTATCTAGTAAGATATATACCTATATACTATCCCTAAAGTAGGAGGATAGATAGCACCCTATTATATACTACTTAAAGAAGTTCTCTAGAGTAGAAATCTACTACCTGATCTATAATAAGGAGCTTATAGCTATTATACTTAGATTTAAGTAGTGGCAGTACTACCTAGAAGGTGCCCTAAATATAGAGATTTAGTCTGATTATAAGAACTTGAAGTAGTTTATAAACCAACCTAATCTAAATGAATAATAAGCCTACTAGCTACTTATACTTATACTATATAATTTCATTATCTACTACTAGAAAGGCTCCCTAAACCCTATAGATAGACTATCTAGATACCCAGACTATATAGAAGAGGATAACTCCCTAGATATAGCTATAATAAAACTAATACCGACACTAAAGAACAAGCTTATAACTGCTTCGCCAGGAGTATATATATAGTCAGTATCTAGTAACTATGAGATCTAAGCACTATCAACCTAGATAATAACTTAGGTATAAGCAAGAGATATAGTGTCCTGCTTCATAGATAAAGATAATATATATAAGTACTAAAGCTGATAATAGGGAAATATACAAGACTTATTGTATCTATAAGAAGTATTGTAAAAGTCCCTAGGTCAGGTAAGCACTGAGCACAGTAAGCTATCTACTTCTGCGGCCCTGAAGTTAGCTATACTGATAGGTACCCCTGCTAAATCTACTGCAGTATACTAAACACCAGCTAATAGTGATAGGTAGAAGGTTAAAGGTAAAGAACTACCTGAGATAGAGATCTCCCTAGAGACAGTAGATATATTATTATATAATCTAATCAAAAGTGCTTAAGATACTGATCTATAGTATAGGTAGGTAGTTAATTAGCTCTATACCTATTCCTAGTCCCTAGAAGGTCTCTTACCTAAAGATAGCCCGCTGGTAGCGGTATAACAACAATAAGATAGTAATCATAGTACCCTAGGTATATAAAAGTTAAATTAGAGTCTAATATATAACTACCTAGCCGATAAGGGAGACCTACTAGTTAGTAATAGTTATATATATATACTGTAGTAAGAGAGCCTCAGAGCTAAGCTACTAAGAAGATATCATAACTACCCCTTAGGAGGCCACTAGGGCTAAGACAAAACCCTAGACCTGATCTAACAGTAATTTACCTGGACCAGAATTATAAATAATATATATAAGTATATTATAACTTACCTAATCTACTAAGGAAAGGCTATTCACTAATATAAGCCTTATAGAGAGCTATAACTACTCCTAATTCTAGAGGATACTGCCCCCTTTAAGGAGATCAGCCTAGATTAGATCATAGGCTTACTAACTATAAGTAGTAAGGGAAATATATATAATACTGTATTAATAGTAGTCTATTATATTATGAAGTATACCTTATTTATCCCTACTCAGGAAGATTCATTAGCTATAGACTTTACTGAGCTCTTTTTTGAGTATATTGAGTACTGCTTTAGTAGCCCTAGAGGTATTGTTTCTGATCGCGATTTATAGATTATATTGGACTTCTAGTGAGAAGTATACAAGATCAAGATAATTAAGCGCTATATATCTATAGTATTCTATCCCTAAACTAATAGCTAGAGTGAGGCCTTAAACAGGATTCTTAAAGACTATCTATATATATATATATTATAAGAGGTAAATATATAGCTAAGACTACTGCTACTTATATAATTTGTATACAATAACAGCAGGAATTCAAGCATAGAAATAAGTCTGAACTAAGCCCTATTCGGAACTAACTATGAAATCTGTATTAATATTGTAGATAATATCACTAAAAAGAGGGTCCTAGCTATCTATAACTGAGTTTGAAAGCTCTATAAACTCCGAGAGTAGCTAAGAAGCAGCCTAATTATATCCTAAGAATATATAGTACACTACTATAATACTAACTATATACCTAAGTAGTTTAGGATAGATAATTATGTTAAGCTGTCTATAAAAAACCTTAAGTTCAAGGTTCAGAAGCTAGCGCCCTAATAGATAACGTAGTTTATCACTAAGCCGCCCACATCACCTAGTCGCCTACTTTTCCCCACCCCCCAACTTCCAATCCCTATAACTTACCTAGAAACATACTCTATAGAATCAAATATATCAGAAGTTGCTGAATTATCTATATCTTCAGCCTCTAAGCAAGTTCTTATATTATAACCACTCTTGCGGCAGATACTACAAAGCTATATACCCGTCTTATACCGCTTTGATAGTCCCTCCTCTATATCTTTATTATATCCTTCCTTATTTACCACACCTTTTTCTACTAAAAGCTGGCTAGCTTTCCTACCAGTAAGAGACCCTGAATCTTGTAATCTTGTTCTTTTAGCCCTATACCGCTTTGAAAGGGCCTTATTGGCTTCTTAAAGGGCTTTGACCTCCCCAGTCAAAAGTATCAGCTAGTAACTAATACTTACTGTAGCCTTTGCTAGTTGGTCAACAGATATCAAAATTAGTATCGGGGAGCTCCCTTAGTGTTTAGCTGTTAAGGGCTGCGCACCCTTAGGAAGTCTTGGCTAGCGCCAGCGACAATGAGATCCCGATCGCAGATGTCCCTGCCAAGCCATTGATCGCAGACGTCACCGCCAAGCTGTCGATCGCACGTCCGCGCCAAGCCCCCGGCAAACATCCCTTTTGGGTACCGCTCTATTCCGCAAGACGATGAAAATTCATATTTTCTTCTTCCCATGTCCTCCGGTTGGAAACCTACTACAGGAAGCCAAATACTAATACCAGCACTAGGAGAAGCTACAGAACCCAGAGG
>QQXO01000495.1:0-11319 GCA_003709845.1 Chaetothyriales sp. CBS 134916
GACGGGGCAGAGGGAAGTCTTCGCACTATCGACGGGGCAGAGGGATACGATCCCGATCGCAGATGTCCCCCCTATAGCCCTCATAGACTACTGACGGGGAAGGTCCTACCAGCACCAATGCAGTAGTTGGCTGAGTGCAGAAGGTGTGAAAGAGTAGGATCGTTCGCTATGTGAATCGTATGTTAAATTGTTCTATCTGTTAACAGGAGAGCATTCCTCCACATATATCTATCTTGAGTGTTTCGTAACGTCCGTAGGTTCCGCAAACTCCGTAAATGATTCGTAATCAATTGGTAAGCAGATCGTAATTAGTAAGCGATTAGTGAGTAGGCGGATGATTGATTCCGCATTCCAACAGAAGGGAGTGTGTTGGGACCGAAGGAAATTGCTAACAGAGAAAAGGGGGTAGACGGGAGAACATATAAGGCTGCTCCTTGCCTGTAGAGAAGGGGTTCTTCATCGAAACCTCCCTGTATATAGCGCCCCTGTTGATAGCGTATCAATCCTATCGCAAGCCCTTACAGAAGAGGTGTCTTCCACTAACTTACATAATACTCTTCTTTTCTGTCCTTTTCATGTATCTCAGTTTGAGTACCCTGAGAGAACTCTGTGAAGAACCATTTAGGCACAGTATTGAGGGATTTAACAGCCAAAGCCTTGTTATTAAGCCTAGGATTACTCGTGGTGACGTAGAAGTATAATTCTTTGAGAGTTGTATGAGCGGGGCTAGCAAAGTTAGCATTGACGTGAAGATTGCCAAACTGGCTGGGCAGTCTGAGCAATGCTGAGAAACTGTGGCTGCAATGCACGCTACTACTGTGCTAAGAAATAGTCGGTAGTAACCAATTCGTCACAAAAATCCGGATGAATGTCATCTGCACCCTGGACATTCCAATCAATGGCAGGAGAAGCTAGAATCTGTTTGGGCTGGGCATGCTGTGGAATGGCCCATTGATGTTTGGGTTGGCTAGAGAGGACGACGCAGTTGTTGGGGCACGACTGCCTTGGTTGTACTGAGGATTAGCGTACTTGCTGCTCTCTATTCCATTCGTGATAGACGCAGTTCTGGTAGACTTGGGTGTAGTGCAGAGGCCCGCCAGAAGATGGCCTCGAGCCGTGTGTGGAGTAGCAGAATTGCTGATGGAGTAGAGTCCCCTGACTCCTTATACAAGCCTGTAACTCCTCCTTGAGATAGTTTCTAACTGTCCGAGTACCCAAGACCCAAGACCTAAACCATCCGAACCAAATCCTCCGGCCTGCGCTTAGCAGTGTTGGTGTTCGCGCGGTTTGGTGTAGTACACCATCGATCGGCGTGTTTGTCATTCATGACACCTTGCCACGAGAAGCGAATCCCAAGCCAGAGACACCAATACTGCTGTTATCGAAAAAAGAGGAGGTCCATTTAGCTAGCGTCCATGCTCGTTAGGTGTTCTATTCCTTGGAGATATGTGCAGCGTCTGTGGTTCGAAAGCGTTCAGAGACTAAAGAAAATCTAACTTACCTAGCTTTTGAACGAATGAAGGTTGAGGCCTGTGTAGAGGTACTGCCAGACTGGATAAGGAGACCGATAAAAGGAGAGATTAGAGGATTAGGATAATGAGGGCATCTTGTGTGGTATGGTCAAGATCAGAAGTGTAGTATAGCAGGTTATTGCAAACAATCGCGCGTCCGGAAAGAGTCAGAGAATCCCATCGCTTTTGAGGCTGTCCCCTCGCACGAGTTGCGTATATATATATGTAGACCTATTGTTGATCACCTCGCTAAGCGTAGACTTCTGGGACGGGTACGTGGTTGCCAAACGTCTTCTGGATCATCCACAGGCATAGAGCCTCGATAGCGGAGACACGAGTGCCAAATTTGACTGGTGGTTGAGTTTATTGCCTCCTGGCTATTGCAGGGGCTGGAAGACTCGATCCATGAATTTTGAAAAGTACTCTTGGAAGTCGAATGTGGTTAGAGAGGCATCGGGCAAAGGCGAGATATCTATCTGAGGCCTTTTGCCATGACGGATCGTAAATTTGAGCATGGTGGTTTCGTCATGCCTATGAAATTTGGCGCTAAATCCCGTGATACCAAAACGGCTAGCGAGGAGACCGCCATCGTTGCTAGCGAGCCTGTCTGCCTCGAAATGCAGCAGAAGGCTTGGCATTTCCCGTATTTGCTCGCTTGCAGATCATAGCTTCGATGATCATCAGATAGTACACCAATCACCAGATTCTCTGGCCCTACGGATATCACTCATTTCTCAGCCTCGACACCCCTGCCCCTGGGCACTTTCCCTTTTAGCTTATCGAGATCGCTACCTCTTTGTGCACTGTACGACAAGCCGAACGGGCAATGTCCTCGCTGGCGAGTATATGCTCGAGCCGATCTTGCCACTACTTTGCACGTACGCACTTCAACCCTTTTTATATGGAACCTCCTCTTGGAAAGAGGGCTAGTTGCAAAAAAGTTGAAGAATCAGTGGAAATAGGATACGCGTAGACATCAGCCTGAGCACTTCCTGACTCTCCTGTCCCCCCCTCAAAATGGGGCTAAGCAGGGGTTGCCAATGGCGCCAGCTGGTGGGGCCTCGAACTAACTTACCTTAGTAGAACCCAGTCACCATCTAAACAGCCATGAATACTCAGCCTGAAGAAAATGGATTTGGATTCTCCTTTCTTCAACCTGAGACCTGACTTCCTCCAATGGCGTCGCGAAAAACGTCAGTAGTCTCTACAACTTCTCCTCGTGAACGCAAGCTCTCAGTACATCATGATCAAAGACAGGCAGAAAAATCTCTACTGCTCGAAACAGGCCGAAATCTACACATCCAACATGTCCCAGAGGAAGATGTTTCAATGTCTTTTCTACAGGATTTCTTCACACGACCACGGCCAGACGAGCCTACCAACCTCACAACGGCAGATACAGGACTGTCACCACTTGAGCAGAGAGAACAACACCCTGGTGAAAAGCTTTTTATGAGACGGCTGACCGAGAAGAACGTGACCGGAGCGTATCGAAAGCCCTTTGAGGAGCCGGATGATGCACAGCAAGCGGCAATTGAGAAGGGCTGGCTGGCTTCGAAACGGGTTACCTTAAAGGAGAGTGATCCCGAGTATGCTCAGGCTCGAATAAGTGGTCAGCCCGGTCGTAGACTTGGTGCTGCTAGGGGACTCGAGTTTGTAGCTTCGCTGCCTGCGTCGAATGCTAGCACCTTGCTCGCTCATACGCGATATCCTCTGGAAGAACATCGCATGATCTACGTTCTCGAATACTCGGTCATCGATGATGTACTCTCCAGCTCTCCTCCCTATCCATTTGACGACATTGAGAGTTTAAAGACTCACCTTAAGGCAACATCCGGCTCCTCTCTCGCTTTGCGGATGATCTACAGTTGTAATAACGAAGAAGCTGTCAGCTTTCTCAGCAGTGACTACGGCATCAGTGGCGCTAGAGCGGAGAACGACGAGCGGAGCTTGCGAGACTGGATGCTGGACAAAGAAACATCGAAAAGAGCGGCTAACAAAGCAATTAAATGGCGACCAGCTTATGACAAGGCTAGAAACCTTGTTTGTTCTGCATTCGCCGTCGACTTCGGCAGGGTTCTCTTCTCCGAAAGTCCTCCAACGTTAGCGAAGACAAAGAAGTCCAAGAGGTCAGATCGAGTACGTCTGCATGAGTCGATGCAGCATCAACGCATAGCAGTGTACATGCAGCGAACAGTATCAAGTAAAGTACCAGGTGCGAGAATGACTAGTTTTAACACGGGAACAAAGTCACTACCGGAATACGCCGAGTACCCTACAATCATTATCTCAGAGTTCTCCTCCGCAGGAACTGGCGAGATCATAAATGCCGGACCGCTGTTAGGTCTTGATGTTTCCCAAAGGGGGTCTACCAGACCACACGCTGTCATCCAAGCCATCGAGTACATTATGGAACACGTGGTGTCCGGCATTCTCCAGTTATGGGACACGCAAATTGACCTTCTACATGAACCGCACGTGGAGCTAGAGGACTATATCTGGTCTCAGCCAGCAGACTCCAGCAGAGCTCGGGAAGTGTGGGCAATGTCACGGAGACTGCATACTATGGTTAAGCTTATTAACCGACACGCAAAACTCATTCAGTTCGTACAGGAAGACTTTCGCGTCTTTGCTGAAAGATCAGAAGACCAAAGCTGGCTTGATGAGAAGCTGAATCACTTCGCCCAACTGTCTGAGAACATCCGTGTGGACTATATAGAACCCTTGGAGGGGATGATCGATCTTGTAAGTGCTGTACTTGCCTCCTCCTCCTCCTCCTCCTCCTCCAGAAGCTACCGCTGACTTTACCACTAAGATGTACAAATCAGTGACCATTCGGGATTCACGCCAGTCTCTCGAGCTCAACGCCAGTCTCTGGCGGTTATCGTGGATCACATTCATCTTCTTGCCACTGACCTTTCTTTCCGGCTTCTTCGGTATGAACGTTGATGCTTTTCAGTATTTCCCAAGCATCAAATGGTACTTTGTCTCTGCGGTATCTATGCTGATCGTTGTCTTTGCCTTCTGGGTTGGCTTCAGAACTTTTGCACCGGGCTCGAAAAATGCGGATTACTCGGGTACAGAACTGGAAGATCTGGTCATGGTTCCAAGGGAAGACCACTCTCTGGAAGCCCACCACCACCATGCTCGGGGCACAATTAGGAGATCGATGGCATGGCTATCTGGCCGAATGGCAGTCTAGGATAGCACGGCTGGTACGTGGTCTCTGGCAGCCGGCCTGGTAGACACTGTAAGGAGGCCTGCAGATGCTGTTACTGTAACAAAGAAGTGCACTTTTGGATTTATGCCCTAGACTAACCCTAATTTCGTTTTATTATGACATACGGTGGATCTAGATTGTTAACGGAGGACTTTGCCTCTTGTCAGTCTTTTCCGAGTCCAGCATTGACAGTAGTATTTTTGAGCTGAGAGTTGGCCAACGAGGTGTCCTTACGATCGAAGCAATCAACAAAAGACCGAGAGAGAGAAAAGGTTGGACAGTAAAAGGACAAATGCTTATAATTGGTCGGATGTACGTCAATACAGATACGGGTACGAATAACTGGTAGTGAACAGGGAGAGGCGGGCAGAGTGTTCAATGAAAGTGGTCAGCGGGAGGCAAAGGTATATATATATTGGCAATGATGTCGACGGGGACTTGTATTAGTCGCGCGACTGATGTGTCTATATGGAGGGCATCCATCGACTTTTTCAGTATAAGTCGATCTCCGTAGTAAGCACGGATGAGAAATGCCGTTTTCCTGAAACGCCGTCGCATGTGCATATTCTGCTGCCAATGAACAAGCAACTGAGGGCCTGATTTACGCATTCAATGGTTTCCTCGCGATCATCAGGTACATGGGCGTGAAGAGCTTCTCCTTGCCTCCAGCAACCAGGCTGTCAGCAGCCTCTGCGAGGCTATCGGCCGACTTCTGGGTACCTTTCGGCATCAGGTTTAGTTTTTCGCCAAGACCAATGAACCTGTGAGCAAGTCCTCGTCCCCACCAGGTCATCCTGGCAACGGTGAAGATATCGTACACGCTGCCGATATGCTTCCAGTCACCGGCCAGAGGGTAGTACCAGGGAGTTGGGTCTGGTCGGTTGGCCAGATCCTCGTGGTACTCAAGCTCAAAGCCGGCGGCCTTGATGGCCGCAAGACCCTCGGATACTGTGACCATGTTGGAGATACCGTCACCCTGTTCAATTCCAAGTCTGATATTGCGATGGTGAGGATTATTATTGTCGTACTGGTCCGTCATCAGCCACTCATACACGCCAAAGACCCCGCCAGGCTTCAAGACTCTAAAGATCTGCTCGTACACTCCCTGCAGGCTGGGTGCATGGACGGTGGCCTCGATGGCGTAGACTGCATCGAAGGAGTTATCGGGGAAGGACATCTGCATGAAGTCTCCCTTGACGGCAGCAAACTTGTCTGAGATGCCTGCCTTGGCAGCGTAATGCAGCGAGCGCTCGATCTGGTAGTCGTTGTTGTTCAAGCCGGTGACGTTGGCTCCAGTGAAGCGGATGATCTCGTGGGCGGGCCCACCAACTCCACAGCCGACGTCGAGCACTTTGGAGTTCTCTTGGATGTTCATCTTCAGAGCGAGATAGTGCTCGTGGCGTGCAATGGCCTGGTAGAAGGGCTCGTTGTGGGCAAAGCGACAGAAGTGGAAGGAGGTGCCCCAGCCATACTCGTACAGATCGGTGGCGAGGTTGTAGTAGCTGCCAAGCAAGTTAGAGAGATGCCCAAGGCCATCGATCCATGCTTACTGTCTGGTGAGAGTGGCATATTCATCTCTACGGGCTTTCCTAGTCTCCTCGGTCTCGACATCGGCGGCCTTGTTGTCCCAGTGCTTGAAATACTCATCCACCGCCTCCTTCTTGGCACCGGCATCTTTCTTAAGCATGGCCATTAGACCACCCCGTTCTGTGGCAGATTTGCCATGCAAGGCTTTGTTGAACGCAGAATCTCTGGCCTTGTCCTCCTTCTCCAGTTCCCAATTAGTAGTAGCAGCCGGAGCCATGTCGAGATGGCTATCTAAGAGCACAAATTAACAAGGCAAAGAGAGTGTAGAAAAGAGCGAGGGGCCGCAAGACCAGGATGATGTGGGAGGCGACCAAAGGAATGAACGAAGGGCAACTACACTGATGAGTCTATATAACTTGCATGACACAGAAGAGCGGCTGGTCCATCTGCCACCGCGCTCGACCTCGCCGGGAACTTTTTCACCCGCGTCAGGTGTTTGGGAGCGCTCTTGGCAGGGGCCCGCAATTGGCACTAGTCCCAGGTTGGCTTAGTGCAGCGCGCCCCACTAACAAGCCGCTGCACACGTGATGTGGGCGACTCAATTTTAATGGTCAGCCATTCCCGCGCTTCTTCTAATACTACTGCCACTCTTCCTCCACAAGCCACTGCACTGACGACTGCAATGCCGGCGCCTCAGATCAAGCAAGATCTCAATCGGTCCGGCTGGGAAACCACCGACTTCCCCTCAGTGTGTGAAAACTGCCTCCCCGACAACCCGTATGTGCAGATGCTGAAGGAAGACTATGGCGCCGAGTGCAAACTGTGTACGCGGCCGCACACGACATTCAAGTGGAAGGCCGACCGGACCGCGCGGCAGAAGCGGACCAACATCTGCCTGACGTGTGCGCGGCTCAAGAACTGCTGCCAGTGCTGCATGCTCGATTTGTCCTTCGGACTGCCGCTCAGCGTGCGTGATGCTGCGCTGAAGATGGTGGCGCCGGGCCCGCAGTCGAATATCAATCGAGAATACTATGCACAAGAGCACGAGAAGGAACTGGAAGAAGGCCGAGGCGCGGTCGAGGCGTATGAACAGACCGACGAGAAGGCACGGGACCTTCTCCGGCGGCTGGCCAACACCGAGCCATACCACAAGAAGCAGAGGAGACTTGGAGGAGCAGACGCTGCAGAAACGGGCCAAGAGCCAAAGAAGGCCGGTTACGGCCCGGTCAGAACATCAGACAGCCGCAAAACAGCACCGCCACCACGGACCAGCCGAAGTGGCGCACGAACAGTAACTGCAGGCGCTCGACCACCGCAGCCATCAGACTGGTTGCCTCCGGCCGATGCCAACGTGACGTCACTCTTTGTGACTGGCGTCGAAGACGACCTCCCCGAACATGCCATCCGAACATTCTTCACTCCTTTCGGCCAAATCCGGTCCATCGTGTGCTCGCACCGCTCACATTGTGCCTTCATCAACTATGCCACCAGAGAAGGCGCCGAGGCTGCGGCAGCCAGCTGTCAAGGCAAGGCTGTTGTGCAGGCCTGTCCTCTGCGCGTCAGATGGGGCAAGCCCAAGCCGCTGGACAATGCCGACCGCGACCAGCGCATCGAGTGGGCTCGTGAAGGCCGCCAGACCGCGGCAGCCGCAGGAGCAGGTCAAGGCGGCCAGAAAGCGATTGCTACAGGCATGCAAGGACAGATCGAGGCCGCTGGGCAAGAGGACAGCCAGAACTATGTTGTAGCACCTCCGCCGGGCGCTGCCGACGTCCAGTATGCCAGCTTGGCGGGGGAGTGAGCTAGTATGTTGAGACTTGTTGATTTGCAGCATGGCGTTGGAGGTGTGCTTTCCGGCTAAGCCGCCGGCTGAGCCGCCGGGCAGATTCCGTACCTGTGGATAGAGTACTTTATCCCTTTTGACATTTTGTTGTGCATGCCCCTCCGATCTTGACTGTGCCTCCTGGCGCCAGCGGGTTCTTGACGGTGTCGTTGTCGCCGCGCTCGGTGTCTTTGTGGATGCGAAGCTCTGGTCATCGGTCAGTCCGCTGCCTGTGTAGATTGTCGAGGTGTTCTGTCGGCTAACTTACTCATTGTGCTGCCATCTCCTACTGGCACGCCCTGGACAATGTTGTGCCGCAGCACCTGAGCAACGCCCTCGGCATGCAAAACAGCATCGGTGGCCTCCTTCGAGCTCGGGTCTAGCACGCTCTGCTTCTCAAATCCAGCTCTTGCCTGCGTTCGGGCTGCATGCAGCAGCGGCAGGTCACCTTGAAATGCTATTCGGGTCGCGCGCAGGAGGTGTCGATAGGCGGCTAGTGCCATGGCTGAGATGGAGATGGCAGAAGGACCCTTCTTTGGTATTGCTTGGGTATTATAATTGTACGATAGTAGTTCACAGACGCGCTTGGCGAAGGCTTGGCGAAGGCTTGGCGAAGGCTTGGCAGCATACCGTATTCATGACACATATTATATTCAAGTTTCGAAAATTGAAAACAAAGGGTCATCTTACCTCAGTCGGGAGGCGTCGTATGCTGTCCCCCAAAATAGTCCAAATCACTGAACTAATGTACCTCACAGAGACTGAAGTTTCAATCTCAGTCATAGGATCTGTCTCGGCTAACCTGCCCATTGGTCTACAACCTGCCCATTGGCTACCGCGCGGCGGGAGTACCCGTAATGCCAAGCCCGAAGATTAGCCGGGTCTGCACTGGCATACCACAAAATTTGGCAATTCCGGCAGTGGTGGTGCTGGCCACTTCAGCTGCTCACCCACCATGGCTGCCGCCACTGTAGCAACTGTCCCGCTGGCTACGGCCGACTTCAAGAGCGACGATGGCACTCCCAATTTCCGAAGTCTTGGCCGACTGTCGGCCGCCGTCAACCGCAAGATCGAGCCCTTTGGTGCGGCCTTCCTGGCCCACGCCCGCCGCAAGCGCCACGGCCGCACCTTCTCCGAGGATGACCGCATCCAGGCTCTGGCCAGGGTCAAAAAGACTGAAGACGATGACGGCGGTGAAATCAGCGAGCCCGAAGATGCGCTGATGCTGCAGCGGGAAGCAAAGGACTGGAAGGTACCGCACTCCCTTTACCCCCATACCTCACTCGGCCTGCTCTCTAACGCCAGCGACACAGGGCCAGGACCACTACGCCGTTCTCGGTCTGTCCAAATACCGCTACAAGGCCACCGATGACCAGATCAAGAAGGCGCACCGCAAGAAGGTGCTCCGCCACCACCCTGACAAGAAGGCGGCTGCTGGCCAAGTCGACAGCGACAGCTTCTTCAAATGCATCCAGCGCGCGCACGAAATCCTCAGTGACCCCGTCCGTCGCCGCCAGTTTGACTCGGTCGATGAGGCCGCCGACGTGGAGCCGCCAAGCAAGAAGGAAGCACAGAAGGCTTTCTTCAAGAAGTGGCGGCCTTTCTTCGAGTCCGAGGCGCGCTTCTCCAACCGCACGCCGGTGCCGCTGCTGGGCGACGAGAACTCGACCAAGGAAGAGGTGGAGCAGTTCTACGACTTCTGGTACGAGTTTGATTCGTGGCGCAGCTTTGAATACCTCGACGAAGACGTGCCTGACGACAACGCCGACCGCGACCACAAACGCCACATTGAGAAGAAGAACCGCAATGCGCGCGCAAAGCGAAAGACCGAAGACACCAAGCGCCTGCGCCAGTGCGTGGATGACTGCCTCACCAACGATCCGCGCATGAAGATCTTCAGACAGCAGGAGGCCAAGAACAAGAACAAGAAGCGGCTGGAGCGAGAAGCGGCGGCCAAGGCTGAAGCCGACGCAAAGGCCAAAGCCAAGGCCGAGGCTGAGGCCAAGCAGAAGGCCGAAGAGGAGCAGGCCAAGGCAGAGAAGGACAAGGCAAAGAAGGACAAGGAGGCGGCCAAGAACGCGGTCAAGAAGAACAAGCGCGTGGTCAAGGCCAGTGTCAAGGACGCCAACTACTTTGTTGCTGGTAGCGACGCAGCTACTGTTCAGCAAGTCGATGCTGTGCTCGACGATGTTGACAAGGTGCTTGGCGTTGTCGACGCCGATGGCCTGGCCAAGCTCGTCGACGAGCTCAAAATCGCCGGCTCCGACAGCGACAAGGTCAAGGCTGTCTTTGTCGCCACTGTCACTGACCTTACTGCTGCCGGTAAGGTCAAAGAGGCTGATGTCAAGGTATTTAAATCATAGCTCTCTCATAGATCTCTCTCTCTGTGGTCTTTCCATCCTGTAATTTTTGTAATCCCTTCCAATATACTGGCCTAGTGGCCAGCTTTGGTCTTCTCGCTTGATTTCGTTCGCCCCTGGGTCGTATCTGCCTGCAACCCCTGGTCTGCGTCCTTCTCGCGTCCCCTAGAGGGGGGATATGTATCGTCTGCGCCTTGTATACCGACTCGATCGTTCTTCGTTCTCGGGCTCGTTGTTAAGGGCATAACAATCTAAGGTATTTCATAATAACTAAAGACCTAAATAGTAGGTAGGCTAGATAGGCTAGTCAATATAATAATACATTAGCGATACAAAGCAATCCGATTGGTAGAATAAAAAACCGGGTCACGTGTTTTCTTTCTGCTCGTGTTCAACAGAATGTATAAATCTAAAAGGTCTCCTGTACACTCTCATAGATGTTAACATTTCAAAAAACCAATACCTCGACCTAAAATATGTCAATCTCAATGAGGCGCAGACTGTACCTACTCTGATTATCAATTAAAGGGCTATTAACCAGAAAGACAGTTAGGCAAGAGTAGTACTTAATCTATTGCTGTACTTGAATATCATCTTTATCGCAAAATCCATGTGCAAGTAAACCTTTAATCGCTTTATCAATCTCGCTACGATGCGCGGTATCCGTGATAGGTCTGTAGGGATAAACAATAAGAGCGGGTCCAGGGCATTTCATCGCATAGGGATGCACACTACACTGAGAACCATAGGAAGGTGTGTTACAGGTGTTTCAGGTCACGTGCCACATCTTCCTCCGCGACCAGAATCTATATAATAATACAATAGTGAACCGAGACAATCCGATTGGTTGTTTAAAAAGCACTGGTCACGTGGACGTGCTCG
>QQXO01000496.1:0-11211 GCA_003709845.1 Chaetothyriales sp. CBS 134916
GTTTCTTGCTGGTCGGTGATTGGTCCATCAGTGTTCGCCTTCCGGGACGGCGGTTCCGGGAGATCAGCGCCCAAAGCAGTAAGTTTGCCGTTGCTGTCTCAGGGTTAGCACTTGTTGTACATCTCCCGCGCCGTTCAGATTGTCGCCGGCGACCGCCAAGACTCTTCAGGGCGCAGCCCTTGACAAATAGCCCTGTAGTCAGTAGATTATGTTTCGGGGGATACTATAACAGAGGCAGTAACCTTAAAACTAGATATAGGAGGAAGGGTTACTAAGAAAGACTATCTCTATATAGTACTAAGGATAGAAGAATACCTTATCCTCCTTAGGTATCTATAGTTGAGGCTTAACTACATAATCAAAGATACAGAAGCTAGTGCTTTAATCTTTAAGGATACTAGAATAATACTATATAAAGACAGGGCAGGGCCCTAGTATAGTCATTGATAAGTAAGTATAGCAGCCTTTAAGCTACTGGCTTATAAAGGAAGAGAGAAAAGAAAGGTGACAGTCTTTGTAGTAAGTCTAGAAGATATAAACAAAGTATTAAGGACTAAAGTCTGGCCCTCCCTAAAGGAAAAGCTACCTCTATAGGTATATAAACAATACCCTAAGCTGTTTAAATAGAAGGAAGCAGAAAAATTACTACTCTATCGCCAGGGAATTAATCACTAGATTAAGCTAGTAAAAGACAAAAATAGAAAAACACTAGAGGCCCCCTAGGGGCCCCTATACAATATATTAAGAGAAGAATTACTAGTACTATATAAAACACTATTAGAACTATTAGATAAGAACTTCATTTAAGTAAGTAACTTATCTATAGTAGCTCTAGTTTTATTTATAAGAAAACCTAGAGGAGGACTAAGGTTCTGTATAGATTACCGCGCCCTAAATATAATTACCTATAAGGACCGCTACCCCCTACTATAGATTCAAGAGATACTAAGCTATATCAGCAAAGTAAAATAGTTCACTAAGCTTAATATCTCTATAGTATTTTACAAGATTTAGATTACAGAAAGAGATAAGTAGCTAACTGTGTTCTATACTTAGTTTAGTCTCTTCAAATAGTTAGTTACCCCTTTTAGACTTACTAATATACTAAGTATCTTCTAGAGATATATTAACTATACTCTGCAAGACTTCTTAGATAATTTTGTCTCTATATATATAGATAATATACTAGTCTTCTCAGAAGGTAGTTAGGTATAACACCGCGAATATATCCTCAAGGTCCTCAAGAAGTTGAATACTACTAGTCTTCAGCTTGATATCAATAAATACAAATTTAAGGTAAAGTCTACTAAATACCTTGGGTTTATTATTAATATAGAGAAGGGCCTAAGTATAGATCCTAAGAAGGTAAAGGCTATTAAGGAATAGAAAGTACCTAAGAATATAAAAGGAATCTAAAGCTTTCTAGGGTTTACTAACTTCTATTAGCAGTTTATTAAAGACTATTTATAACTAACTATACTATTATATAACCTGATATAAAAAGGGATACTATTTATATAGAACTAAGAAACAGAAGAGGTATTTAAGAAACTGAAGAAGGTATTTATAATAGTACCTATACTAGTGTAGTTTAATCCAGAAAGGGAGATAATACTAGAGATAGATTTATCTAGATACTATACTAGAGGGATAATATCTTAATACAATAACTAAGGTATCCTATAACTAGTGGCCTTCTTCTCTAAAAAGAATAACCTAGTAGAATATAATTATAAGATCTATAATAAGGAAATACTAGTAATCATTAAGTACCTATAAGAATAGGAAGCTAAGCTTAAGAGTGTTAGGGAATTCATGATCCTTACTAACTATAAGAACCTCAAGTACTTCAATAAAATCTAGCAACTCTCAGAACAACAGATAAGATAGTAGCTAGTACTAAGTAAGTTTAACCCTATAATTCAGTATAGACTAGGTAAGGAGGGATAGAAGCTAGATATATTATCCTGGTAGGAGTAAGACCTACTAGTATCTATTGATAACAAACGACTCTAGCTGAGAATAGTACATCTGATATCAGAAGGGATAATTAAGGCTAATACTATAAGAATAAGACCTAAAGGATTTAATAGACTAAGTAACTAAATAATAGAAAAGGGGCTGATCTATAATATATATTATAGATCAAATATACCAGTATAGCAAAGGTAGCAGACACTAGTAATAGGGAGACCAGTAATAAGTATTATAGATACCCCTAGAATAGACTAAATAACCCTGGTAGAGGATAAGCTAAGTTAACTCTAGGAGAAGGGTAAGCAGGTTAACCCTGACTTCAAAATCTTAATAGCGGTAGTATAAGAGTAAAAATATATCTTCCTAGATACCCTCCAGGAACAGGTAAAAGTCTCTATTACTAATTATAAGATAGCCCTAGATAGCTTATTATATTTCTAAGGATAGAGATAGGTCCTAAATTATAAACCTCTAAGAATAAGGTTAATCTAGGAAGCCTATAATTCAATACTTATAGGGCACCTAGGTAAGAATAGAATAATAGTAATCATAAGAAGATAATTCTTCTAGCCTAGAATAGAAGTAGATATCTAATAATTCATAAGGAACTATGATATCTGTAGATAAGTGAAAGTTTGGCGAGACTAGAAATAAGGTCTATTATATCTACTGCCTATTCCTTTACAGCAGTAGAAGGAAATCACTATAGACTTTATTAGACCACTCCCTAGAAGCTAAGGCTATAAGAATATCCTGGTAATCACTAACTAATTAGGAAAGGGAGTTATCCTTGAACCCTGCTAGTTACTAGAGGTAGACTATATTATGAAGTTATTTATTTAAGTATTTTATTGGTTTTATAGGCTACTAACTACTATTATATTAGATAGAGGATCTCAATTTATAAATAGCCTATAACAGAGAATATATAAACTACTTAGTATCAAATAATAACTATTGATAGTATACTACCTAGAAATAGATAGGTAGATAGAAAGGGTAAACACAGAAGTCAAAGTTATACTACACCAGTAGGTGAACTTTAAACAAGATAACTAGGCAGAGATACTACCTAGAAATAGATAGGCAGACAGAAAGGGTAAACACAGAAGTCAAAGTTATACTACACCAGTAGATGAACTTCAAACAAGATAACTAGGTAGAGATACTACCTGTAGTCTAGTTAGTACTTAACAGGAGAGACTCAATAAGTACAGGACTATCCCTATTCTTCCTAGTATATAGGTACTACCTAGAACTATTCTAGCTCTTCAATAATATAGAAGGGGATAATATAGAAAAAGGAAATAATATACTAAGACTACTAGTAAAGAAGGAAGAAGTGATTATAGTAAAGCTATAAGAAGTAACCTAATAGGCTTAAACAGTGATAGTAGTAGTATAGTAAGAGTAAGAGAGATAGATAAACTAATATAGGAACCCCTTATCAGTATACTAGATAGGAGATAAAGTTTAGTTAGACCTAAAGAATATCAAGATAACCTAGCTAAGTAAAAAACTAGGCCTAAGAGTAGTGAAGTATATAGTAATAGAGGTTATAGGGCCTTATAGCTACTAGTTAGATATACTAGGGAGAGTATATAATATCTTCAATATTAATCTACTGAGGCTAGTTATATCAGACCTATTCCTAAGCTAGTAAGTAGGTAACTTATAGCCAGAACCTATCTAGGTTAATAGTGAAGAGGAGTATTTAGTTAAAAAGATCCTGGATAAATAGATAGTCTAGGGAAGAGGTAGAGGAGACCCTAAGAAGCTAGAATATCTAGTTAAGTAGATTAGCTAGGCAGAACTAGACTAGTAATCAGCAGAAAATATTAAGGAAATATAAGCACTAGATATCTATCTCTAATAAAAGGGATAAAAGAGAGAGGTAATATTAAGGGCTGCGCCCTAAAAAGGTCTTGGCTAACACCAGTGATAACCTGGCTGGCCCTGGGTTCAGCAGGCCTATATAAAAGCTTTACAAAAAATATCGGGTAACCTTCCTATTTCGGAGTTATAGATAATAACCCTATCTATAACTCTTGTCCCCTCTTTCTAATAGGAAGCTACACTATTATAGATTATCTGAGACTAGAGGAGGAGATATATCTAGAGTAGAGATATATCCAGAAGAGCAGAGATATACCCAGAAGGGTAGAGATACACCCAGAAGGACAAAGATATATCTGGAAGAGCAGAGATATTTCTAGAACTAGATAGAAGCGGATATATACCAAGATCAGGGTAGGGAAGAGGGAGTACTTATTCTAGTAGCTCCTGCTGCCCTAGAATACCTTCTCTTCAAGAAAACCTTCTTGTTAATAGAAGCCCCTGTAGATAGTGTATTAATCCTGTTGTAAGCCCTTACAATAGTATATATCTAGATAGCTTATAGTACTCTACTAGCTAGTGACCAGATGAATCTAAGCACTAATATTAAGCTTGCTGCTTATCGCTACTTAATTATAAAGGGCTTAGGCTATAGAGGGACAACCATAGCGTAGAATCTCGCTGTGGTCACCACCGCTATAACTAAGGCAGCGATACTTAGAGTCCTGGCCCCCCTTATAATCTTTATCCTCCTCTTACTCCTCCTCCTGCTTAGTCTTAAGGTCTGACTCTAATTCCCTATCACTGAAGGTAGGATAGGTATAGTGATCCCAGAACCCCGCTGATTTTATAACTAGTAAGTTATGAAATTACTTCCTACTAGATCACTACTGACTATTACCTAGTTAGGCCCTACCCTTAGCTTCCTTATCTTCTATTATAGTATCCTATACACTAGGGATAGTAATATCACTGCCTATATCCTCTAGGACCTGCAGCTACTTAACTATACCCTCTACAATAATAAGGCCGGATAGTCTGTGATATTGTAGTCCCCAGTGAATCGCTGCCGCTGCTAAATCTTCCCGGCTCTATCTTCTTCCCTCCCTCAGCTATTCCCTAGCTTTGCTATAGTCAGATACTACTAGCTCCTTCCTGTTAGATTACCCCCTACCAGGGTTTTCTAACCAGTCTAGAAGTGCCTCTTCTAGGAGAGGAGTAACCTTATAGACCTTGATATAGAGACTAGTAGCCAGGTTAAAGAGAGTATAATATACCTTAATAGTTATACTACTAATAGTATCAAGAGTCAGAAAGAGTAATTTAAAGATATCTATACTAATAGTATCTTTA
This sequence comes from Chaetothyriales sp. CBS 134916, assembly GCA_003709845.1. NCBI lineage: Eukaryota > Fungi > Ascomycota > Eurotiomycetes > Chaetothyriales > Domatiomycetaceae > Domatiomyces > Domatiomyces globalis. The sequence goes on from QQXO01000496.1 coordinate 5,167, forward strand.
ATTACCCTGGCAGTAGCTTCCTTCTCTTCCTGTATAGTATAGTATATATAAGCTACCTCTCTTACCTCTAACTAAGTAGGTAAGTCACTACTTACCTTATACCTAAACCCTAACTCCTCTACCAAACTCTGTAGAGTGATAGCCTGACTACTGCTCTTCTCTCTCCTCTATACCCAAAACTCAGTACCCCTATCTAGTAACTCCCCCCTCCTCTCCTCTCCCTCCCCTCTCACTATCTATATAAACTCCTTAAATATCTATATTTCCTAGCTAAGAGAAAACATAGATAAGCTTATCTGAGTAGCTACTAGGGTAGTAGAGCTGCTTAGTAAGGGTAGCTATACAGGTACTCACAAGTTACAAGTTAAGCGCTGTAGACTAAATAAGCTATCACTCATTTTGCTGTAGATTATACTATGAAAATACTATATATAATATACTAGAGACTAAGGATAATCAGTATAGTATTTAATTACTTATATATGAAATCTAATAGGTCTGAAGAGAGAGAAAAAAAGCAGGAAGTTTTCTATGATTATTTGATTTCTCTACCTTAATTCCTGTTACTAGGGGACAACTACTTTATTACTATCTCCTATATAGACTACTACTTAGTAACTATATATCTACTATATCCTATCTATTACTACTAATATTAAGAAGAGATATATATATTAATAAAATATTAATCTCTTCTACTATCTCACTATCCTCCTTATCTATATTATCTTTAAGTTTCAGGGTATAGTAGCTCTAGAACTACTTGTAGAAGGCTATAACCCCTTAATTTAGAGGACTGCTTCTGATATTATCCTGATATATTGATATTAATGTAGTTTCCTTAATATAGCTTTTAAAAGCTAGGCTATATTATTAGTTAAGAAGCTAGAAGAAAAGCTAGTTTATCCAAAATATTCTTTGACTTCAGTAAGGGAAATATATACTTAGCTCCCTGGCACTACTATAAAGACTAAGTATATATTCTCCTTACTTAACTTTATTATATTTATTATCCTGAGTTATATTGTTAGAGAGTGATATTAGGGGGGGGGTACCTCCTCTCTTTGATTTATAGAGAGAGCTAATCCCCCCTTAATTTAAAGGGATAGGTTACCCTCCCCTCTGATTTAAAGGAAGGCCTAATCCCTTCTCCTTGATTTAGAGGGATAGGCTACCCTCCCCTTTGATTTAAAGGGAGAGGTCACCCCCTACCCTACTCCTGAGTTTATATTGATAACTAGTATCTTCTAGGTTATTTTTATAGTTAAAAGCAGGATATATTTTGTATAGCTTGGGAGTTAAGACCCTGCTTAGACTCAGGTTTTCATAGTATATCTACTACCTACTATATATCTAGGGCTTAGTAGCTACTTATATTTACCTATTCTACCTATAGCCTCTAGGTTTATTTATTATCTTCTTACCTCACCTGATTTCTATCCTCTAGTATAGATTATACTAGGAAGCGGCTAATAAGATAAAGGCTAATAAGATAAGAGAATAAAATAATAAATAAGCTAGAAGCTCTAGACAGAATAGGTAAATATAAGGGGCTGCTAGACTAAATATATGATAGGTAGTAGATATACTATAGTAGCTTCCCTGAAAGGTTTTCTCTATATACTATGGCGGGGGGCAGGGGGTATAGCCTTATAAGGCTGTACTAGCTCAGGGAATGAATAAAATAATATTTTTATTTTGTAACTATTAAGTTATGAAATAATATTTTTATTTTGTAACTACTAAGTTATGAAATAATATTTTTATTTCACAACTACTAAGTTATGAAATCACCTGGCTAATAATAGCAACCTACATAATTTGGAACACTAGTGCTGTGATATGAATTAGCTATAGTCCTTTCTACTGTGTATCCCTTATCTGCTGATACCTCCAAGACTAGCTATACTCAAGATAAGGCCCCCACTATATATTTCTAGTATACCAAAGAGAAGATCGCCGCTAACTACTAAGCTAGCTCTCTTTCCCCGCTGATTACAGAAGATTCCTAAGAGATAAGGTATTTAGCTATAGCATAGTATAGCAAGGTATTTTATAATATAGCTATTATGAAATTGTTTAGCTGCTGTACTTAATCATAGGCTTACATAAAGTAGTGAGAAAGCAGTAAATAGAATAAATTTACTGGTACTATATAAATATCTACTTATTAAGCTGCCCTAGCCTATATCTCTCATATCTACTGTGATGAGGTAGTCCCTCTACTCTATGATCCTGCTTATAGCGCTGGCTACCTACTTATCTAGCCTTCTGCTTCTGTAACTATTCACACCTCTTCTACTGTGCTATATACTAAGGTATGGTATAGATAGGAATATTAGCCCCCTCCTCCTCCTTGATACCAGTAATATAAGTACTAGTACCAGTAATATTAGTATTAGTATTAGTATTATCAGAGTCACTAATAATAATATAATCTGGATGATCTGCTAGCTCAGGGTATATACTAGATAAGAATAAGCTACAGTAGATTTAGAGCTGAGGTTTTATCTTGTTAGGTAGTATAGTATCTACTCCTCTATCTAGCCTGGTATCAGGTACACTACCTTGTCTGATACTAGTATCAGCACCTAGTATAGCACCCTATACCATATTACTACCAGGAGTATACCAGTTGTTGAAAAGGTTACTCAGTGATAGTAGTAGTAATAGGCTGGGTAGCAGGTTACCAGACTAAGATATATTTATATCTACTGCGCTTATACCTGGTGGACCTATATCAGCTACCCTTGTATCTGGTGTATATATATCTACTGTTCCTATGAGAGAATCTGGCTTAGTAGCCCTACTGCCCATAGTGATTATCAAGATCTTGAAATTATCTCTTATCTAGGAATTCAGAATCTACTAATCTATGAAAACCTTATATAGGGAGCGGGAGCCAGCCTAGCTGATATATAGATAGTTTTTCCTCTAGTTAGAGATATATCTATCTCTTATATATTAGCTACCTATCTTATACTCTACTAAGTGATCTCCTAGCCTAAGAATTTCCTCTTATTCCAATATTTTCTCTACTATAATTTAATAGCAGCTAAGGGTAGTTATTAATATATCAGCTTATATCTTGATATATAGGCTAGCGCTATATATCTCTAGTAGTGGTTTATCACTATAGATAATGTATAGCTATAGCTTAAGCTAGAACTTGTGTAGCTACCGCTCTGGTGGTGCTGGAATATAATCATCTTAGAAAGCCTGGTGCTGGCAGCGGACAACTGTTCAATATCCTGCCTGAACCTTATATCTAAATATTAGTACTAGTAGAGGCTGTTAGGCAGGAGCTACTGTTAGTAGTGGTGGTAGTGAAGCAGAGAAAGGCTTGAAATATGAGTAGTGTATAGATAGGCAGAGCTCACCACCCTCAAGGTCCACATAGATCACTATATAGCTATGAGGGTAGTGATCCCCTGTATTATCCCGAGATATAGTAGTAGAAATTGGTAATAGACTGTAGATAAAGAGAGTAGATAGCAGATACAGGGTAGAAGCTACAGTAGATATAGGTAGAAATAAGGTGGGCTAGGGAGAGCAGAGCTCCTAAGTATTACTATTACTACCTAATCTATTACTATATATAAGGGCTTGCGACAGGATTGATACACTATCTACAGGGGCTTCTATTAACAAGAAGGTTTTCTTGAAGAGAAGGTATTCTAGGGCAGCAGGAGCTGCTGGAATAAGTACTCCCTCTTCCCTACCCTGATCTTGGTATATATCCGCTTCTATCCAGTTCTAGAAATATCTCTGCTCTTCCAGATATATCTTTATCCTTCTAGGTGTATCTCTACCCTTCTGGGTATATCTCTACTCTTCTAGATATATCTCTACTCTAGATATATCTCCTCCTCTAGTCTCAGATAATCTATAGTGGTGTAGCTTCCTATCAGAAAGAGAGGACAAGAGTTATAGATAGGGTTGTTATCTATAACTCTGAAATAGGAAGGTTACCTGATGTTTTTTACAAAGCTTTTATATAGGCCTACTGAACCCAGGGCTAGCCAGGTTGTTACTGGTGTTAGCCAAGACCTTTTCAGGGTATAGCCCTTAATATCACCCCCCTCTTTTATCCCTTTTATTAGAGATAGATATCTAGTACTTATATTTCCTTAATATTTTCTACTAGTTACTAGTCTAGTTCTGCCTAGCCGATCTACTTAACTAGATATTCTAGCTTCTTAGGGCCTCCTCTACCTCTTCCCTAGACTGTCTGTTTATCCAGGATCTTTTTAACTAAGTACTTCTCTTCACTATTAACCTAGATAGGTTCTGGCTATAAGTTACCTACTTACTAGCTTAGGAATAGGTCTAATATAACTAGCCTTAGTAGGTCAATATTAAAGATATTATATACTCCCCCTAGTATATCTAACTAGTAGCTATAAGGCTCTATAACCTCTGTTACTATATACTTCACTGCTCTTAGGCCTAGTTTTTTACTTAGCTAGGTTATCTTGATATTCTTTAGGTCTAACTAAACTTTATCTCCTATCTAGTATACTGGTAAGGGGTTCCTATATTAGTTTATCTATCTCTCTTACTCTTACTATACTACTATTATCACTATTTAAGCCTATTAGGTTACTTCTTATAGCTTTACTATAATCACTTCTCCCTTCTTTACTAGTAGTCTTAGTATATTATTTCCTTTTTCTATATTATCCCCTTCTATATTGTTGAAGAGCTAGAATAGTTCTAGGTAGTACCTATATACTAGGAAGAATAGGGATAGTCCTATACTTGTTGAGTCTCTCCTATTGAGCACTAACTAGACTATAGGTAGTATCTCTACCTAGTTATCTTGTTTAAAGTTCACCTACTAGCATAGTATAACTTCGACTTCTATATTTACCCTTTCTGTCTACCTATCTATTTCTAGGTAGTATACTATTAATAGTTATTATTTGATACTAAGTAGTTTATATATCCTCTACTACAGGCTATTTATAAATTAAGATCCTCTATCTAATATAATAGTAGTTGATAGCCTATGAAACCAATAAAATACTTAAATAAACAACTTCGCGATATAGTCTACCTCTAGTGACTAGCAGGGTTTAAGGATAACTCTCTTTCCTAATTAGTTAGTAATTACCAGGATATTCTTATAGCCTTAGCTTCTAGGGAGTGGTCTAATAAAGTCTATAGTGATTTTCTTCTACTGCTATAAAGGAACAGGTAGTAGATATAATAGACCTTATTTCTAGTCTTACTAAACTTTTGCTTATCTGCAGATATTATAGTTCCTTATGAATCATTAGATATCTACTTCTATTCTAGGCCAGAAGAATTATCTTCTTATGATTACTATTATTCTATTCTTACCTAGGTACCCTATAAGTATTGAATCATAGGCTTCCTAGATTAACCTTATTCTTAGAGGTTCATGATTTAGGACCTATCTCCGCCCTTAGAAACATAATAAGCTATCTAGGGCTATCTTATAATCAGTAATAGAGACTTTTACCTGTTCCTGGAGGGTATCTAGGAAGACATGTTTTTACTCTTATACTACCACTATTAAGATTTCGAAGTCAGGGTTAACCTGCTTACCCTTCTCCTAGAGTTAACTTAGCTTATCCTCTACTAGGGTTATTTAGTCTATTCCAGGGGTATCTATAATACTTATTATCAGTCTCCCTATTACTAGTATCTGCTGCCTTTACTACACCAGTATATTTGATCTATAATATATATCATAGGTTAGCCCCTTTTCTATTATTTAGTTACTTAGTCTATTAAATCCTTTAGGTCTTATTCTTATGGTGTTAGCCTTGATTATCCCTTCTGGTATCAGGCGCGCTATTCTCAGCTGGAGTTGTTTGTTATCAATAGATACTGGTAGGTCTTGCTCCCGCCGGGATAATATATCTAGCTTCTGTCCCTCCTTACCTAGTCTATACCGACATCATCATTTTTTCCCGTAGCCCAGGGGATATTAGGGATACTATAATAGCCTAGAGAGCTTAGAGGACCTAGAGAACCTAGAGAGCCTACAGCATTTAAGGATACTATAAGAGCCCA
>QQXO01000497.1:0-11204 GCA_003709845.1 Chaetothyriales sp. CBS 134916
GGGGAGATCTGCGATACTTGTTGCATCGCGGTTCCTGCGACAGCTGTTGTAGGTCTCCCGGTTTGGGAGTCCTGTTACATATAGCTAAACCACTTAATTCTCAGTGGGTAGTGGTACCAAAACCCTTGGCGATACTACTACCTATTTTCTTAGATATCTCAACACCAAAAAGAGGTAGAGATATCAAGAAGCTATTCTTTCGAAAGAGCATCTCTCCTATATCACGACTATCAATTCGAAAAGCAGCTGCAGCACTTGATAAGGCTGCAATTGAGCTGACTATGAAGGATTAAGAAATCAAGTGTCTATAGGTGTAGCTTGACCAAGTAAAACCAGCAAAACAATGTAAAGTAGCTCAGGATCCAAATGAGCGCTTCATAAGTCTTGCTTAGGTACTTGTATAAGCTAATAGAGAGCCTAAGTAGTCAACTCAAGCAATAGTGTAGCAGCTAGAGAGCAGCTCTGAGTTAGAGGAGGAGCAGATAGATGTCCGACAATCAATATGTCAGCGGCGACCAACAAGGCGCTATTTAGAGCGAGATTCAAGTTTAGATGAGAATAGTGATTAAAGCGCTTCTAATGATATAATTCTAATACTAATCGTATTGTAATTGGTGGAGTTGCAGCAGAATTAAGCTGCTCAGGGGGGAGGTCGGCGGGGAATTTTAGAGGTGTCGGAAAGTAGGGGGGGTCGGAAACTAGGGTGTCTGACTTATATTGCTTATTTCGAAGTGAAGGGCACAGAGCGCCGTATATGTATTTGTCAGAGGGAATCGTCACTCATTTAACACTAGACCCGATCAGGTCAGTGATTCAACCGACGTCTCGCAGTCGTCTCACACTCGTTTCGACCCTGCAGCCCCGTTTTGATCTCACAGTAGATATACGGAGCAAGTCGCCTCTCATTTCATAGCAATATATACAGAATCATCTATTTTTCTGCACTCGTACTGATCAATTCTCCCCAAATCCATCCTGTTCAAGCAGGTGGAGCAATTCCTCATCATACGAGTTGTACCTTGATAGTATTTGCAGTGGGGATTACTGGTTGTTCCTGTTGGAATGCGGAATCAATCATCCGCCTACTCACTAATCGCTTACTAATTACGATCTGCTTACCAATTGATTACGAATCATTTACGGAGTTTGCGGAACCTACGGATGTTACGAAACACTCAAGATAGATATATATGGAGGAATGCTCTCCTGTTAACAGATAGAATAATTCAACATACGATCCACATAGCGGACGATCCTACTCTTTCACAGTTCCAAGAATAGGCTTGTTGAGCCAGATTCCAACACGGCCCCTCAAACAGTACATTGTAGCGATACCTTGCTAGTACTCTATTACTAATCCCTTTGGCAAGAGTAACATAATTAATCCTTGTCCTCTTCCTGTGTCCTCTGGGAATCGAACACAGGATCTTGAATCACCCAATCCTGATTAGATGATTATGATGTCATCAATAATCTTATGCAGGGTCTTGCGATCCAATCAAGCCGAGAGAAGTGAGTGATGGATGGGCGGTCGATGACGTCTTGTCCAGACGCGATTGGAGACAACCCAGGGTTAGGGTTAATTAGAGCCCGAAATCGGCGAGTGCAGTGGGCCTGGGCGTCCAGGCCTACCGTAGCTCAAGTTCATGTGTTTTTGGATTTATGGCCACCATAATAATATACCGATTCGGATTCGGAGCTGGATACTCTTTCATGATTGTGTGCTGGGCCCCTCGGAATTAGCCTGCGTTAGGACTGAATTCAGCCTTGGATTATCTTACCAGGTGTCTTTCTTGATGTGGGAGCCTGCAATTCAGGCGTGTTGGATGAGATAAAGATTGCAAGCAAGGTATGGACACTCAGCTCATAAAGCAGAGACTGGTCACTACGTTACCAGGGGTTGGTTGATCAAGGCCACTCCCCCGTCGTTGACATGAGATCCTCATTACCTCTCTTCTATTATGCTATGATAGACGCCTTCTTCTGTGGCACGGCTTTGGCTTTAACCAGAGCAGCTTAGGTTTTCAGAGAGAATACCCGCTCTCGTTAAGTCATACCAGAGAGAAGAGAAAGGGCATCCGCCTACTACAACAATGGATGTCAGCATTATTATCACTCCTTTGGAATCTCTCTCCTCAAGCACCAGCGGAGTAGAAGTCAACATCGACACTGAACCATCAGCGAGACTATTCCTGTTCAGCCGTGAGCTCCCAAGTGGTGGCATGCAGGACCTGTTCCGCCGACTCCACAGACATGCCAAGCTACCCAGGTTTTCTCTACTCAGTCGCTTTCTGCAAGAGTGCGCCGCGGTTCTTAGACAGGAGGTGCTGAAGCTACCGCGTCCACTCCGCGATTCAGTCCCACCTCTCCACGATGTCATTACCCTGACGGCGCACTGGGAAGAGTTGACAAGGAGTCCGCTGGGAGGTGCTTGGGAAGGTGTTTTGTCTGCACTTACGAGATGGCCACGCTAGTGCAAATCTCGTAACCAGATCTACTTACTCATCCCTGCCCTTCTCACGTGTTCCACACACAATCTTCATATGCTAACATTGTTTCAGGCATCACAAAGCTGGAAATTCTCCACACTTTGACGAGTTAGGAGGAGCTTTCGGAGGAATCCATCTTGCGGGTATAAGCGGTGGACTCTTCGCAGCAACAGCAGGAGCTGAAACTATCTACCTCGCTTCTAGACTTCGTGAAGTATGGCGCCGAGAGCGCGCGGATCACCTTCGCATTCTGTGCTCATGTGAGCCGTGTCTCTCAGCTTCTCGAAACGTCGGCACGAGCAGAGGCAGCAAAATCCCCTGTTAGCTGGGCCTCGGTGGTGACAGGTCTATCAGCCGAAGTCGTGCAGGAAGAGCTTGATCAATTCAATGGCCAAGACAATTCTGATACTGCCAGCAATGATACGGTCCGACTAAGGCAGGTCAGCATCAGTCGCTTCGACCACAGTTCAATCGGCATCACGGGCCCCCCGTCACAGCTAAGAAGATATTTTACGAATCACGGGTGCTAGGTTCATCGCCGCACTCGTCATTGCCCATTTCAGGGGGGCTTTGACATGTGCCCAATGTGTACGATGTAGAAGACGGGTCAAGCCTGGAAGCATTGGGGCTCTCGACCCGCTCAGTGCCCGCTTCTGTCGCCCTATACAGGTGCACCTTTCCTGGCCACTGATGTGTTTCAGTTGATAGAGGCCATCTGCACCGAAGCCTTGACCAAGCCGTTATATTTCGACAAACTCACAGAGGCAGTCGTCAAGCAAGCTTCGGATAGGCCAGGATTAACGATACCTCATTATCGAACATCCCTCATGGAATCGTTGTGAAGATCTCAGTACGATTAGTACTTTCCTGATCACGCTAAGGGCCAATGCTTGGCATCCCCTGTCACGTGAATATGGGCGGTGACATGTGATGAGAGCAGTACAAAATCGTACTGGAATCTTCACAACGATTTATCTTGTTGTCCAGAGAGAGTGGTATCTTGAGTAATTCAATATAATTGCCAATCCTATTGACACTCCGCGGTCGAGAGTCTTCGTATCTGATACCGTACTAATACAGCACTAAATTCAAACATGTGTAATCAAGAATGTAAGCTCGAGACTTGGTGCAACAAGTGCATACCACGGATCCGTCTCTGATAGCGTGAGTGTCGATGGAGAAGTTATGCAAAACAGGCCAACTTAAGTCCATTCGGGTCTCCGAAACATTGCCCAACAGGTTAATTTCTGTTTTATAAGTTGAAGATTTAGGCCATACCGATCAGTGGGCGACATGGTAAATAATTCCTAACTGTCAAATACGTGCTCACTATTGGCTGAGCAGCGCCAAGACGGATAGATGTGACCCACACATTCGTCTCTCATATATCCCTCATACAAAGCCCCTTAATAGACAGACAATCAATCAAGAGAATCAATTAGAGGGTCAAATCTTCATCAGAGCAGTCTCCATCGATCGATCATCTTCTGACGATCGTCGGGTGCCAGATACGCTCTCGTATCTGACACCAACTTACGTTACAGTATCAGTATTACTGTAACTTCAGTTACGGAACCGTTAGACACTAGAAATATATACCGGTACTCCGGAGTATCAATTGTCTGAACCTTGCGGGATCGGAACGGAGCGTCTTTGGTCTCCGCTGCAGAATCTGCCTAATAGGTGAATGCTACAGCACCCTCTACGTAAGCCATGAGAAGGGACTCGCTCAGCAGTGGATTTACCCGAGAAAAACACTACCCAAAACAAACATAAGGACATTTTCCTGGGTCTCGATGGGATGATCCCTGAGCGGAGAGAAGAGCGAGGAATACAGGGGTACTCAAGCCTTGAGTTCAAAGCCCAGGAACATAAAGAACATGACGCAGAAGCACAAAATAAATGACTGCGGACCTAATGTCACCACCTGACGTACCTTGAAAAGGGAAACCATCCATGGACTAGTGTGATAGGAGCAGCACCGGTACAAACTGTCCTGACCTATCCCCAAAAATTATCACTTCTCAGGGGTAGAATTGTCATCTGCAGAGCGTAGTTTCCGCAGTGATTCAACTCAATTGCCGATCCTCTTCCACCCCTCCGTGGTCGAAAGCCTTCGTATCTGATACCAATGGTAACAACCTATCAGTTGGATTATCCCCAGTGTCTTCTGGAGCCACTGCACAATGCTAGAAATACACTTCCGCAGCATGTGCAAGTCTGACTAACTTTATTAGCGGTTCGACACTTTGGTGGATAGAGAACTTTCATTCCCCGAATATCGACAATTCCTGTACCGAAACAGATTTGCTGCCTTGCTGTAGCGCTAACCTATTAAGTTAAAGTGCGGCTCAAAGTGTGGATTGGCTGTAGGTTACGTAAGTTGGGATGTGGTCAAATCGCGATCCAGTCCCACAGATAGACGGCTCGATTGGCGGTAAGTTAACGGACCCACAACGGCCCAAGAGTGAAGCAACACTAACACCCTAGCGGCTTCCCTTAACGGGATCAATCTTCCGTTGAGCGTAACTAAGTCAGGGACTTTAAGGCAGCTAATATCGCGCGGCCTTCTTTGGGAAGTTGCTCTTGACTCTTACCGAATCGCCGGATTGCTGGATTGCTGGTGTCTGGGTTAGCAGGTGCCGATTGGACCCTAAGTTAGTTGCGTGAATGTTGGGCATTGGGGCGAATCAAAAGTTTCCTGCACAAAAAGTTCTGACATTAAAGTTCTGGCACCGAGGTCTAAGTTAGCGACTTTCGGTTGGGCCCAGCAAGCCAGGCCATGTACCCCCCAGCCAATCATTACCATTGACCACGGTCCTGTGTCAGGAATTTCTGGTTACAATGATACAGTACTACATCCTCCTCACCCTACTACTTTACATAAAAGGATTGTATTTTCCAGTGTGTGGGGACAATTGTATGTACTCAGACCAAGTATGAGATGCTGATTATTTTCCACTCTGCCTTTTTTGATTGACCTACCGGTACTTCATTCTCTTCCACAGATAGTCCCAAGCAGGCTGGGCATATCTAAACAAGAAGATACACTTTCCACAATACACAACTCTATTCTGTCTGACAGGACTGTCCGACAGAACCCATCATTTTCCCACCTACCGCCATGGCATAACTTGTGCAGATCTATACGTTCATTGGAAATAAATGACCGAGCCAAGTCAAAGTTTTGTTCAAGAATAAGACAGCGAAGACAGCAACATCGGAGAGGGAGAACAACAATACCACCCCGCAACCCGCCAGAAAGCGGAGTGCATCACCTGTGGGGCCTGCTCGGCTGGGCCCACAGCCACACCAACACAAGTGGAGCAGTTCTCAAGAAGAAATGGCGAACCGCGCACACGACGATCCATTTGCCTTGGATGTCAAGCGCCATGATCTGGGGGTGTTTCTAGAGAAGTGGCAGGCGGGGTGGGATCAAATGGGGTCGAAGGAGCCTCCGACGACGGGCACTGGAGAGAGCGGCGCGGCGAGTCTGACGAAGACGAAGAAGACGAAGAAGATGGAGAGAGACCTGGTGGGAATAGTGGGGTTGAATGAGCAAGAACTGGCGAGGGAGGAAGAATTGGAGGTGGAGGTAGACGAGTGCGTGGTTGTCTGAATTGGTTAGTCATCGGCGGGTGCCTGGCATAAATAAGTCTTCCCCCCCACACCACCATTTTACACCAAAACTACAGGTTTTCACCTGCCTATATCTTAATTTCCTAGGTGTCAACTCCAATTGAAATTTTGTATGTACATTCTTCTTACTTAGATAACAAATTTTCACATATAACTTTTTGGGGCGAAGTGTGTGGTTATGAAGTAATTAAGAATAATATTTTGTCTGAATACTTTTTGGCTAGATTTTGGTAGGAAATCTCATCTTTTTCTTACTCTCGCTTCATTCAAACACCTAAGAATAATAATACACTTCTATCCTCTGAAAGTATTATTCTGAAGAGTAAGATTTTTATAAGTTTCAGAGATTAAGAAAGTAAAATGATGTCTTTATTGCCTAGCAAAAGGTGCTGTAAAGGGTTGAAAACACTAGGTTTAGTGTAAAAAAGGGGGAGCGGAAGACTTGTGCCAGGTAATACTGTATTACTGGTGGAGCTGCGGTTCCATGGCCTGGGTAGGTACATGGCATTAAACTGAGGTAAAGCGCCATGTCGTTCTGAACAGAAGACCGGACCATAACGGAGTTCGCTAATGCATTTCGGATCGAGACTGAGAAGGGCATGCATGTTTGGATTGTCATACTGTATGATGCACCATGTTTGATGGGAAGGACGTGGAATACCAGACGCTGACAACCCCAAGCGACCTCAAGCGCCGCGGCGCCCGAGCTTCCATCCCCTTGATCGCATAACGCCCCTAACTAATTACGACATGCTGCGCTCCCTCCTGAACTACTAGTCCAAGAGAAGATCGAGGCGGCACTACAAGGCCATGGATGCTGCGCTCGTTGGGACGAGTATTACCGCCTATAAGTCGGACACCCAGGTTTCCAACACCCCCTGGTTTCCGACACCTCTAAAAACGCGCTATAAACGCGCCCCCCACCACGCGTCAAGACTAATCCTGGGTTTGTTTCTTACTCAATTCCTATATCCCTTTAATATCTTATCTAATACCTACTTATATTGAAGCTGATATCCAAGCTGCACTCTCTGATCTCCGAAATAGGGCTGCTTTAGCGACTACAGCAACTTAACATAGAATACCTCAGAGCACCCTTAGGGGTCGCCTAAATAGCTGCCAACCTCATCACCAGGCCTATCCCATCAATCAGCGCCTTACTGCTATACAAGAGGAATATCTTGAGCACTAGATTCTACAGCAGGAGGCCCTTAGATATATACCTACTTATACATAAGTACAGAGAATTACAAGTACTATTCTTCAGCAGCAAGATGATCATAATCCCCTGGGGAAAAAGTGGTCTAGCTATTTCTTACAACACTATCTAGCTCTCAAGACAAAATTAGGCCATAGGACTAACTAGGAGTGTATTAATGCTGCAACTCCAGACAATATTAAGAGGTTATTCAGCCTCTATAAGACTATAAGCTAGATCCCCCCTGAACAGAGATATAATACTGATAAGGGTGGTATTATAGAGGGCCAGGGTATCAATAGTCTTGTTATAGGCTCTGCACAAGATAAGCCTAATACAGTACCTATTAAGACTATTGATACTCAGACCTAGACCTCTATTATCAAGTGTATCTCTGCTACTAGAGTTACTCTTAATCCCCTGGTTATTTTTAAGGCTCAAAGTATTCAAGAGCAATAGTTCAAGTGTCAGGGGCTGCGCCCTGGGTATGTCTTGGAAGACTCCAGCGACTGGCTTGTCAGTGGAGCACATCACCCTTGCAGTCATCAGTGGAGCACGGAGAAGGCCAGAGTGGCTGGTTCGGCAGAACATCGGCAAACCAGCTACTCTGAAGGTACTTAAGGGGCTCAAGGTGTCCTGAAGAGCTTTCCTCTTCATCGAAACCTCCCTGTACATAGCGCCCCTGTTGATAGCGTATCAATCCTATCACAAGCCCTTACATCAAGAGGGAATTTCTGGCTCAACACCCTAGCTGGTATATCACCTTCTCTGAGAATGGATAGACAAGTAATGATATTGCTGTGGAGTGGCTAGAGAAGGTATTTATACCTCAGATATAGCCTAATGATCAAGCTGATACTTGATTACTTATTGTTGATGGTCATGGAAGTCATACTGCAGATAAATTTATAATAATCTACTATCAGAACAACATTTTTCTCCTCTTTCTGCCAGCTCATATATCCTATGTTCTCTAGCCCTTAGATCTTGGTTGTTTTTCAAGTCTAAAGACTGCTTATCAAAGGTTAATCAATGAGTATACTACTCTAACTGATACTACTAAGGTTGGGAAGGCTAGATTTCTGGAATTTTATGCAAGAGCTCGAGAAATAGGTCTCCGAAAGAAGAATATCGAATCTGGATAGAAGGTAACTGTTAAGGGCTGCGCACACTTAAGGGTCTTGGCAGTCGCCAGCGACAACAAAGACAGGGTGCACTAACAACGGATCATTTACCGATCCTAATGATTCAGTAAATCGACAAGACCACCACCGGCAAACCTTCCATGATGAGCAACAGAGGCCAACCAATGGGAACCTATGCAACACTACGCCAAGACAATTCCCTCATTATGAAAATACTCGTCACCAAGTGTCCCGCAAATTCCTCACTGACTAACGACAGTGGATACCCTATACTGAGAATGAAGGATATATGTCCAGAACTAAATAACATGAGGATATATATCTAGATTCAAGTAGAAGAGGGATACATATCAAGATAGGGACAAGGAAGGAGGGAGTATATATAATAGTTACATTCTCCCTCGAAGGTCTCTCTTCAAGAAAACCTTCTTGTACTTAGACGTCACTGTCAATAGTGCAATACATCCTATCACAAACCCTGACATTAGGTTTTCTTCCCACATCATTGGTTATTGAGCCAGGAAACTCTTTTAACAAATACCCTGGAAGTCCTAGAGCTATTATAACAGACTCTAATATAGACACCCTAATAGAAGGCAACCAGATAACAGCAGAGATGGTTAGGGACCTCTACCGTTAACTCTATCAACAACGAGATCAGATCAACTAGTTAGAGCAACAACTACACCAATCACCAGCAGCTCCAGTAACAACAAAAAGCCCTAAACCACCAAAGGCCAAAATCCCTGAGCTCTAAGAGTTCAAAGGAAAGAGGTCTGAATTCAAACCCTAGTTGACCCAGGTTAAGGCGAAACTCTCTATTGACAAACAACACAAAACAGAATCAGTATACTTCTGGTATATATATAGTCGCCTCCAAGACAGTGCCTTAGAACAAGTTAGCTCTTGGGTAAGCTCAGTAGATAGGAAACCAGAAATAACTGTCAACAAGTTGATTAATCAGCTGAAAGCTATATACAACGACACTAAGGCTACCAAATAGGCTGCTAACAAACTGGCCCAGATGAAGCAAGGCAGCCACCCTTTTCATAACTTCCTTACTGAATTTAATCGAACCCTCCTAGACACTGGAGGTATTAACTGGACTGACACAGTAAAAATTATCTTCCTGAGTAATAACCTCTTGCTACCCCTCTAGACTGCTATTATAGCTACTAAGATACTAGACAACTACCGAGAATACTGTGAATTCCTACAAGGTGTCAGCAATAACCTCGAGGCCCTATAAAAGAAGGATAGAGCCAGGAACTAAGCCCCTTAGACTGGAAGAAAAAATAACCCTCTAAAAGATAATATAGCTGACCAGATAGACTAGCAGCCAACAATAACAGCTAACTCGGTGGTCCCAAAGAGGGTAAAATAGCTCAGCCAAGAAGAATTCGAACGACGCAGGAAGAAGAAGCACTGTGTCCGCTGTGACTAACTAGGACACCTATCCTGGAAGTGTGACCTTGGCCCTCCGGTTAGACCCTAACAAGCTAACACAGTCCGACCACACTAAGGAGACACACCAGCGGAAGAAGAAGGAATAAGTAACTCAGAAAACAAGTAGCTCCTGCCAGAAATCACAGGCAGGAGCCCGCTCAAGACAGGAGGCAAATAAAGAAGGAATTCAATAAGTTTGAGAGGGACTATATAGATAATCAACCATTCAAAGTATCTACTATCATCAATAATACAAACTCAATATCAGTTCTGATTAATAGGGGATATCTTTATTATAGAATGATTGACTCTCGTACTGCCAACCGCCTCCATCTTCCGCGTATCCCTTGTACCCCCAGAGGACTACAATCTATAGAACAAGTTTCTGTAAATCACATAACTGAAGCTGCCTACCTCAAACTAGATGTAGGTGGAAGAGTGAACAAAAGAGTGTTCCTCTATATAGTGCCCTGAATTGAAGAGCATTCTATCATCCTTGGATAATCATGGCTAGAATACAACAATACTATCCAGGATACAGGAGCTGGCACACTAACCTTCAAGGATACTGGGATAGTAGTCCATGAAGAAGGAAAATATCAGTATAATCACCGATTAGTTGGAGCTGCTACATTCCTAGTAAGCTGCCAGAAGAAGAAGAGGAACCAAACAGCTATCTTTACAGTGAGCCTAGCTAATATTAACAAAGCCCTCCAGGAAAAAGTACCAACAGACCTAAAACAGAAGCTACCCCCTTGGGTACACGAGAAGTTTGCCCGACTCTTCAGCAGACAAGAGGCTGACAAACTACCTCCTTATCGACCAGGAATCGACCACCAGATCGAGCTGGAAAAGGACTCCAATAGACAGACTCCCAGGGCCCCCTGGGGACCACTCTACAACATGTCCCGAGACGAACTATTGGTTCTAAGGAAGATGCTAATTGAGTTACTAGACAAGAACTTTATCAGAGTCAGTAACTCGCCAGCTGCAGCCCTAGTACTATTTGTCCGAAAGCCAGGAGGAGGACTATGTTAAGGGCTGCGCACCCTTAGGAAGTCTTGGCTAGCGCCAGCGACAATGAGATCCCGATCGCAGATGTCCCTGCCAAGCCATTGATCGCAGACGTCACCGCCAAGCTGTCGATCGCACGTCCGCGCCAAGCCCCCGGCAAACATCCCTTTTGGGTACCGCTCCATTCCGCAAGACAATGAAAATTCATATTTTCTTCTTCCCATGTCCTCCGGTTGGAAACCTACTACAGGAAGCCAAATACTAATACCAGCA
>QQXO01000498.1:0-11180 GCA_003709845.1 Chaetothyriales sp. CBS 134916
ATACAATAATAGCAAACACTCAACCACAGGCATGACGCCCTTCTACGCCTGCTACGGATACCACCCAGACTTTGAACTCCGTGGAGAGGTCGAGGGGGAACCACTCACTGACATCACTGCTGCAAGATTTGCAGAAGACTCTACCCAGATCCTGTCCCACCTGAAAGAAGACCTAGAACGCCGTCGCCTATCTATGGGCAAGTATTTCGACCTACACAGAATGACCAAGACCTACGAAGTTGGAGATCGTGTCATGCTGGACGCAAGGAATATCCGAAGCCGCCGGCCTTCCTCTAAACTGGATATGAAGAACCTTGGACCCTTTGAGATTGCTGAAGTTATCAACCCTAGTGCCTACAGACTTGCTCTACCAGAGAATCTACCTATCCATCCTGTGTTCCATGTGGAACTCTTGCACCCAGCAAATTCTGATGACCGCCCGACCGAGCAACCAGATTACTCTGGAGCATTCGAAATGGATTCTGATGATGCCGAGTGGGAAGTACTTGGCCTCTCGAATGTGCGCTTTCACCGACCCTCCAAGCAGTGGCAGTACAAAGTCCACTGGAAGGGTGATTTTGAGCCAACTTGGGAACCTGCCCACCTGCTGCTGTGCGCAGAGTTAATCAAAGCCTTCCACATTACCTGCCCAACTAAGCCTAAGCCGCCACCAGAAGCCTTCTTGAAACCCAAGGAAAACTATGAGGACGACAATAAGGCCTTGCAGGAGCAAGACCCCTAGTGGGGGGGGTACAATGTTAGGAGGCTGGAGGCCTCTAAGCCTGTTACGGGGACCAAGGGTCAGGCAGAGAGAGAGGGACATCTACGATCCCGATCGTACTTAGGGGTGACACTGCGAATTAGCTACACCCCTTCGGGACTAGCTCCAGATGCGTCACATCTATATCTACCTGGCCTCTGCCCTTCATAGACTTACCTTCCTTCAGGTTTAGTTCAATTCATTAATCATACTAATTCCCTGCTCCTCTCGTTACTTGCCTCCGCCACACCACAAATAGACCTAGAAAGGAATATACTCTCTAGAAACCAGTAGCCTTTTTCTTAAAGAAGTTCTCGCAAGAATAGAGGAATTATAGAACTAGAGACTAAGAGATACTCGCTATTATATCAGTATTCAAGGAATAGCGGCACTACCTTAAAGCACCTACAAAATATACTATAGTCTTAACTAACCATAAGGTATTACAGAACTTCATGACTAGGAAGTAACTATAAGGACAACAAATCTACTGGGCAGAGTATCTTACAGCCTTTAACTTTGAGATCTAATACCACAAAGAGAATAAGAATCCTATAGATAGGCTATTAAGACAGCCAGATCTCATAGTATCTGAAGTTACTGAAGAATACCCTTTGTAGCTATTAGTTAAGCTACACCAGCAATATACAGGCAATACACCGGCGAAGAAGGTGGCTTAATCTGATAGAAAGTTAGTTAGAATGATAACCAGGGTGACTTCAAGAATACCTCTTAAGGCGGAGTACCTTAGGATCATTCTAATACAGGCGAATAACAAGAGGAGCAACACCAAGTCGTATATACTTATATCTAAGCTACCCGATATCAGTTATATAGGGGAATCTTATATTGATCCCCTACCAACAGATAAGGTCTCCAAGGAGTCACTTATTCCTAGGATCCCTACTTCACTTAAAAGTCTTTTCCTACACCTATAGTCAAATAATAACTAGTGTCAGTGAACAGTATAGGAGGACTATACAGACTATATAGTTGAAGGAGGACTGTTTAAAGGATAATAGTCCTGTAACAGAGAGGGACTAATACATCATAATAGAGTGGTCTATCTACTAAATAACCTAGCTATAAGATCAGATTTACTAAGGGTTAATCACAATAATCTATAGTAAGGAGAGTATTTCAGGTATAATAAGATATTCAAACTTATCAGTAAATTCTACTGGTAGCCTTATATATAGAAAACAATCAATATATATATAGATATATACAATATTTACTAATAGATAAAGGTACCACACTATAAACCTCATAGTTTACTATCACTACTACTAGTACTGAAAGGGCCCTAGGAGGATATATCCTTAGACTTTATTATAGGGTTACCGCTATCACTATAAATAGGGACTATATATAATTCAATCCTAGTGATTATTAATTGATTCTTAAAGATAGTATATTATATTCCTATAGTCAAGGAAGTTAATACTGCAGGAGTAGGTATACTAATCACAGAGAACATCATCTCTAAGTTTAGAGTACTGAAATCAATTGTTAGTGACAGAGGATCAGTTTTTACCTCGAGTTTCTAGGAGTTACTATACTTCTACCTAGCTACTTATAGGTATCTCTTAACTATATTCTACCCCTAGACTAACAGGTAAACAGAACAGATAAACTAAACACTGGAATACTACCTTTGTTGTTTTATTAACTATAAATAAGATAACTAGATAGAACTTCTTCCTTATATAGAATTTATAGTTAACTAAGCTATTAGTGTAACTACTGGTAAATCACTATTCAAGGTAGTATATATATATACACTAATAATATGAATCAATATCAAATATAAAGAACCTATAGGATATATATATAAAAACAAAGCAGCAAAGGAGATAATAAAAGGCTTGTAGTAGGCTTAATTAGTAAGCTAAGAAGCCCTTACCACTACCTAAGAAGTAATAAAGAAGTATATCAATAGAAAAAGGAAGGACCAGTATCTCTAGATTAAGGATCTTATACAACTCGTAGTGAAGTATATATACACACTATATATACAGAAGAAACTGGCGGACTACTTCTTAGGACCCTTCAAGGTAATCCAAAGAGTAGGGAGTAATACCTATAAACTAGAGTTACTAAAGAAGTACTAGAGGCTAAATCCAATATTTTATATATTATTACTAGAAAAGTATAATAGGAGAGAAGGTATTGAGCTACTAGAACCCCTGGATATCGAAGGCGAAGACTAATAGGAAATCAAATAAGTCCTGAACAAACAAAAAAGGGGGAAACAAACCTAATTCTATATCCGCTGGAAAGGTTTCTTAGAGGCCTATAACTTATAGGAGCCTGAAAGTAACCTATGAAACATAGTCAAGGTAATCCAAGAGTTCAGGGAAAGAAAGTAGGCTCAGGAGGAATTACGATCAACAAAACGGCAGCGAACTAGATGTTGAGGACAACGCCTGAGGGGGAAGGGGGCAATATCATGAATAATGACAAGACACCTACTTCCTGATGTTATGCCGATAACCCCGATATTATGCCGACAACGGATCAATACCTCCGGTCCTCAGACAGACCTTTGGTTACATACGGCGACCTTTGGAGGGACTATATAAGACAACTGCTACCTGTATAATCTGTATGGCTGGCTATATAGTCCTTTGGTCAGAGGTGACAGGGTAGAGTAAGGCAGAGGGACCTTTGGACAAGACTAAGGACCTTTAGGGTCAGGAACTATAGAAGGGTAGACTCCGACCTTGCGATATGAAAGGTATAAGTATACGCGGAGGTTGCGGTTATCTATCGACTCTCCAAGCTTTGAGTCTTGTACATCAATACTACAACATAGGGAATCTAGACTAGTTAGCTCTCTCTCGTCTTCTTCTTTGCCTTCCACCTCTAGAGCCCCCTAACAAATACTAACTATATACCTAAGCAGTTTAGGATAGATGATTTTGTTAAGCTATCTATAAAAAACCTTAAGTTCAAGGTTCAGAAGCTAGCGCCCTGATAGATAGGACTATTTCAAGTACTTGAACATATTGGATTATAAGCATATTGTATTATATTGCTAGCGAAATATACACAACTACACAATATGTTTCTAATCTAATTACTTGAAGGCTACTAACACTGATATAACGATAACAGCCTTATATAGATACCTGATCTCGAGGACCCCTAGGATAAATAGGAAGTTGAAGAGATATAAGACTACTAGACCATTAATAGTGTGGTATATTACCTGGTTAAGTAGATAGGTTAGCCTTCTGAATATAACTCCTATAAGCCTACAAAGTATCTACAAAACGCACCTGAGGCGATAGCGAGATTCGAGAAGAAGCGCTCTAAGAAGCGATGTAAACAAACCGAGCCCGACAACAAGAATTAGGTAATAAGGATATCACCCTTTGAGAAGAGGGTAGTTATAACAGGACTCCCAAACCAGGAGACCTACAACAGCTATTGTAGGAACCGCGATACGATAAGTATTGCAGATCTCCCCGCTACAGGGTTACGGCACAGACCCAAGTCGGAAGCAAGACTGTGATATATATGAGAAGCATAAGCAACCCTTGGTATAGGCCTAAGGGACCAGCAAATAGGAACCACAGGAAAGACAATAGCTCAGGATATGGCTGGGGATACGGCCAGAAGAGGCTGGGGAAGAATCCAGCCCCCCCAGGATATATACTATTGAAGGGTATATAGAGAGGATGAAGAGACCTCCTTCCAGAGGACTCTTCATAGTCTGATAGCCAGTCTGTAGGACTATACACTGTTTTAGTATTCTGCTGTACCCCTGTCTTATACTAGCTAAAGAGTCAACAGCCCTCCTACCCTTATACAGCTGATAGAGTACTATTACATTTTTTGTATAGAAAGCTTTTTGCTATGCTTCATAGAAGAGAGACCAGAAATCATGTTTAGTTATATATATCAGTCCCTGGCTCTCTGTAAGAAGCCTGTTAATTACCTGTGAGTAGTAGGTAGCCAGAGGTAAGAATATCCTAATATCAAGTAGCTATAATCAATGTGTCGAATATAGTGGTAGTACTATAAGTATAATACGATTTGTATTTATATACTCTATAAATAGTATATTAACATAACTATTATAGCCATCAACAAGTAGTAGGTGTTAATCCCTTATAGATATCTTTGTTTTGGTAAATCTATTAAATATATTTTGTAGCTAATTCAATCCTAATTAGTTGTCACTCTAGCTATTCATAGAGTATACAAAGAATATATACTGCGCAGAAGTATCAAAATCCTCTAGCCAGGTATCCTGTAGGTTATTTAAGTTACCTATATAGATTAATACAGGTAGAATACAGGTACTATCTACACAGATTACAGCAATTAATATAATAAACTCACAGCTTCCATTATATGAAGCACCTGTGATTCGCTTGCTTTTCAATGCTGAAAGTGATACTACACGCTTCTGTATATATAAGAGACCAATTAGGAAGCCCTTCTTATCAATATTATAGATATTCTATATATCTATATTATACTTTCTGAGCTTCTTAATAAACTAGAGAATTATATGATTAGTATATATTTTTTATATGATTATTCAGTGAAAAAATACTAACTGATTTATAGAAGTATAGAAAATACTGTGAATTATCGGCGATCTTGCGCTTATAATCTATAGTCCTTAGATAAACACTTATAAGTCGACTACAATATCTATAGCAAAAGCGTGCAACCTAGTTGGTTCCGAGTTGCTTATATATAACTAATTCAGCAATATTCTTAAGAATTTGTGGTATAGGAGGGAAACCTTGATTATTCAGCTTATTAATATACTTAATTAACGTTTCCTCCTGTACTACTAAGAGCTACTGTCTTATATTAGAGTTTGCTTCTTGAATTATACTGGTTTCGCCTCTGAAGCGCTTCGCCAGTGTTGTTTATTTAACTCTATACTTCCTTACTATAGCAGCAAAATTCTTACAACTTTGGGATTCTAGATCCCTAATTGCTGCAGCGATTCAAGCGTTGTAGGCCATGTGGATCGCATTGTAATCGCATGTGGTGAGCAGGAAAAAAGTGGGAATTACGCGGGAGTGGGAATCACGTGGTGAACTACATTAATGTTTTTCCGTCCAATGTTTTTCTGTCCATTGCGCAGCTGTACATTATACAACTAGACTACTGCGTAACTGACAACTACGCAACTGTATATTATACAACTACGCAACTAACTGTACTAATACCCACTATACTAATATCAATATGTATTGTCTGTATACCCTGGAAAACTGCCTTTATTACCTATATACACTAAGAAAACTATACTTATAGTCTATATACCTACAAAACTGACCTCGTTACCTGTATACCCTGTAAATCTACCTTTATTCCCCGTGTACCCTATAAAGCTACCACTATATACTGCAAAACTACACTTATTCCCTCTATACTCTACAGAATTATCCTTATTATTAATAAACTATGTAGGACAGTGCCTAGGAGACTACGATTTTCCGATATCTATACCAGCATAGCAAAACCCAGACCTAGATACAGCTACTACATGGTCTTGAACAGCAGGGAATCACTATTAGGAGAACTACACTAGATCAGCGACTCCAGAGATACAGGATTCGAAAGCAGACACAACAGTAAATTACTCTATAGCTAATCAACCTTATTAATCATATTTTCCACTATACCTTCCTATATAATGATGAGATTGCAAAAAAGATTATATAAGAGTATAGTTTATAGCCCTCTCGCTGGCAGGTCTACTCTATCTATAGAAAGAATAGCTAGGTATATTGTGAGAGAGATCAAAATAAGAGATAGGAGCTGAAGACTACTATATAGCAGAAAGTTTAATCACTACTCACCAATAGTCCTGGATATACATTTAGTGCAAGATAGGTATATATATATCTATATACTATTGATAGCTTTCCTACTAGGCGCTGTAATATTCAGTCTATTCTACAGTAGTTAGACCTAGAGGGCTATATTGCTTAATCACTATATCACCGGTATATCCAGAGAAGGCTATTTATTACACCTGCTTATGACTTTATCTAGTTAACTAATAGGTATAATAAGATAGCTTGATTTAGGTTTCAAATTTATAGTGTAGTAGATACTTATACTCGAAAAATAATATAGCTCTACTGTGGTAATACAAATTACCTATAATCCAGTATTACCTATCAATACCTTATAGCTATATAGTACTTTAATATTTACCTGTAATTCCTATAAACTGATAAGGGCTCAGAAACCCTGCTAATAGTTATATTTCACTGCTTACTACACTACTTGTATATAACCTTATAGGCTAAGAATAGTAATAGTCCTGTACTAAGCCTTAGTACTATCCTGGATATATACTGGTAACCAGGAATATCTATATATAACACATGAATTAAGTGACTATAGCGCCAGCTATATAAAGAGTATACAGTAAAGTAGGGTACCCTCTTTCTCTATATAGAATATAATAACCTATTTTATAAGGGCTTAGTTCCTGACTAAGTTACACTGCTGTTTATTTTTATACCTCTTATTAGGATAGAAATATCAGTATTTCTGATAGTGAAAAACAGCTATTGTATTCAACAGCAGCTATAACACCCCTTTATAATATATAGTGTACCTAATCAGAACTACTTCTCTGGGAAGAGAAGCCAGAGAATCAGACTAAACCAGGATCTACTGGCACTATTTTAGTTAAGTCTGGACTATAGTACACTAACTTATATCTATAGTTGCTTAACTAGTTACCCCTGAGCTAATATGATTATAGATTTTGATATATATCTATTAGATACAATAGTATAGTGGTGTCAGTAAACACTTAATATAATATATCTTGTATACCCGCTATTAAGCTCGCAGTTCTTCTCCTAACCTAGTACTAAACCTACTGTACCTAGCTGGTATAATACCTTCCTGTAGCAGGTCAGAGCATAGCATAATCAAGAGTATGATCCCCTAGCCTATGCTAATCCTAGGATAGTGCTACCACTATATCCTAATTTAGCAGAGCTAGGGGTATACTAGTAGTTCTAGACTGATTTATATACCTATACTAATCTTAATCCTGATATAGTAATAGACCAGATAGTAATGGTAATACTTAGGAGCTCTGCTCTCCCTAGCCCACCTTATTTCTACCTATATCTACTGTAGCTTCTACCCTGTATCTGCTACCTACTCTCTTTATCTATAGTCTATTATTAATTTCTACTACTATATCTCGGGACAATACAGGGGATCGCTACCCTCATAGCTGTGTAGTGATCCACGTGGACCTCGAGGGTGGTGAGCTCTGCCTATCTATACACTGCTCATATTTCAAGCCTTTCCCTGCTTCGCCACCACCACCACTAACAGTAGCTCCTACCTAACAGCCTCTACCAGCACTAACATTTGGATATGAGGTTTAGGCAGGATATCAAACAGTTATCCACCGCCAGCGCCAGGCTTTCCAAGATGATCATATTCCAGCACCACCAGAGCGGTAGCTATATAAGTTCTGGCTTAAGCTATAGCTATACATCATCTATAGTGATAAACCACTACCAGAGATATACAGCGCTAGCCTATATATCAAGATATAAGCCAATACACTAATAACTACCCTTAGCTGCTGTCAAATTATGGCAGAGAAAATATTGAAATAGGAGGAAATTCTTAGGCTAGGAGATTACTTAGCAGAGTATGAGATAGGTAGCTAGTATATAAGAGATAGATATGTCTCTAACTAGAGGAAAAACTATCTATATATCAGCTAGGCTGGCTCCCGCTCCCTACATAAGGTTTTCATAGATCAGCAGATTCTGAATTCCTGGATAAGAGATAATTTCAAGATCTCGATGGTCACTATGGGCAGCAGGGCTACCAAGCCAGATTCTCCTATAGGAATAGCAGATATATATATACTAGATATAAGGGCAGCTGATGTAGGTCTACCAGGTATGAGCGCGGCAGATATAAACATATCTTGGTCTAGTGACCTGCTACCTAGCCTATCGCCACTACTATCACTGAGTAACCTTTTCAACAACTAGTGTACTCCTGGCAGCAATATAGCACAGGGTACTATACTAGGTGCTAGTACCAGTATCAGGCAAGGTAGTGTACCTGATACTAGGCTGGGTAGAGGAGCAGACACCACACTACCCGATAAGGCAAAACCTCAGCTCTGAATCTACTGTAGCTCATTCTTATCTAGCATATACCCTGAGCTAGCAGACCATCCAGATTACATTGTTATTAGTGACTCTGATAATACTAATACTAATACTAATGTTGCTGGCACCAGTGCTTATATTACTGGTATCAAGGAGGAGGAGGGGGCTAATGTTCCTATCTATACCATACCCTAGTATATAGCACAGCAGAAGAGATGTGAATAGTCACGGAAGCGGAAGGCTAGGTAAGCAGGTAGCCGGCGCTGTGAGCAGGATCATAGAGTGGAGGGACTGCCTTATTGTAGCGGATATAAGAGGTGTAGGCTAGGGCGGCTTAATAAGTAGATATTTATATAGCACTAGTAAATTTATTCTATTTGCTGCTTTCTCACTACTTTGTATAAGCCTATAATCAAGCACAGTAGCTAAACAATTTCATGATAACTATGTTATAAAATACCTTGCTATACTATGCTATAGCTAAATACCTTATCTCTTAGGAATCTTCTGTAACTAGCAGGGAAAGAGAGCTGGCTTAGTAGTTAGTGGCGATCTTCTCTTTGGTATACTAGAAATATATAGTGGGGGCCTTATCTTGAGTATAGCTAGTCTTAGAGATATCAGTAGATATAAGGGATATATAGTAGAAAGGACTATAGCTAATTCATATCACAGCACTAGTGTTCCAAATTATATAGGTTGCTATTATTAGCTAGGTGATTTCATAACTTAGTAGTTATGAAATAAAAATATTATTTCATAACTTGATAGTTATAAAATAAAAATATTATTTTATTCATTCCCTGAGCTAGTGTAGCCTTACAAGGCTATACCCCCCACCCCCTACTATAGTATACAGAGAAAACCTTTCAGGGAAGCTACTATAGTATACCTACTACCTACTATATATTTAGTCTAGCAGCCCTTTATATTTGCCTATTCTATCTAGAGCTTCTAGCTTATTTATTATTTTATTCTCTTACCTTATTAGCCTTTGTCTTATTAGCTGCTTCCTAGTGTGATCTATACTAGAGGATAGAAATCAGGTAAGGTAAGAAGATAATAAATAAACCTAGAGGCTACAGATAGAATAGATAAATATAAGTAGCTGCTAAGCCCTAGATATATAGTAGGTAGTAGGTATACTATGAAAACCTGAGTCTAAGCAGGGTCTTAACTCCTAAGCTATATAAAATATATCCTGTTTTTAACTATGAAAACAACCTAGAAGATACTAGTTACTAATATAAACTCAGGAGTAGGGTAGGGGGTAACCTCTCCCTTTAAATCAAAGGGGAGGGTAGCCTATCCCTCTAAATCAAGGAGGAGGGATTAGGCCTTCCTTTAAATCAGAGGGGAGGGTAACCTATCCCTTTAAATTAAGGGGGGATTAGCTCTCTCTATAAATCAAAGAGGGGGGGTACCCCCCCCCTAATACTACCCTCTAATAATATAACTCAGGATAATAAATATAACAAAGTTAAGTAAGGGGAATATATACTTAGTCCTTGTAGTAGTACCGGGGGGCTAAGTATATATTTCCCTTACTAAAGTCAAAGAATATTTTGGATAAACCAGCTTTTCTTCTAGCTTCTTAACTAGCGATATAGCCTAGCTTTTAAAAGCTATATTAAGGAAACTATACTAATATCAATATATCAGAATAATATCAGTGTGCGGACTATACCCTACAATAGCGGTAGGGTAGAGGGGGAATCAACAACTACTGTCTTGAAAGTTTCCTGGTAACACTTGTTATCTAAAACTATGGCTATATAGGGGGTATATATAGCTTAAACCTTCCCTCTAGAAGGCTCTATAGCTTAGTAATTATGAGTCATGAATAACTCATAATGACTCATAAGCTTTGCCACCTCTAGGCACCAGCTTACTAATCTTGCTGCCTAGGTTCGCCACCTCTAGGCACCAGCTTACCAATCTTGCTGCCTAGGTTTGCCACCTCTAGGCACCAGCTTATCAATCTTGCTGCCTAGGTTTGCCACCTCTAGGCACCAGCTTATCAATAAGCCCTTTCCTATAATGGACCTAGCCTTATATTTCCCACACTCCCCCTTAAGGCTAGTCCATTATAATATAGACCTCCCTAGCCTATATCCTTAGTTATAGCAGTACCACTGCCTATAACCCTTCTATTGATAGGCTTGATCCTCTATCAATAGGTTCGTGCTGTTCATCCTATAGCTGCTGTATAGGGCTTTCCGGGTAGTTATGGCTATGTTGATACCTATAACTCTTCCATTGATAGGCTGATC
>QQXO01000049.1:0-105274 GCA_003709845.1 Chaetothyriales sp. CBS 134916
TTGTCACTAAACTATGTCACGTGACCATGGGAGCTCTGCCCCCTATTCTTGTACCATAGACGATTTCTCTGTACCATGAGATATGTATAATAATATATCAGACGCACTTCACACTTGCTCATACTAGTCGTATGATTGATTGTCATTCCAACAATCTGTATGTCTGCTGTTTCGGTATTCCATATCAATACACGACTAATTCGCGCGTAATCTTTTGGATTAAGTTATCGCACGCGACAATAGCACCTCACATGGCTGATTAATGATCATTGCCAGTAGTATATGTCAGAACTCGACCAAATCGCGAACAATGTGACCACAGGCACACAAAAAGCGTCATTCCAACAGCAAACCTTATGATCCATAGGGCATAAATACAGTTCTCTCTAGTTAATACATGAAAGTCACTTTCGGAGATTATTAAGTTATATCTCGCAAGGATCCATAACTTACTTTACAGAGGGATTGCTTCAAGTGAGGATTTGTCCTCCGTCCTGTTATGTCCAACAGAGATGAAGAAAGCAGGCTACGATCCAGGTACTTAATCATAAATATTCTCAATATACTTGAGATGTAGCCCGATGCAGGTAGAGCTTCTTTTCTGCCAATTCCTAAAACACTTGGATTCAGTGAGAATGTTTAGTTCATTCCACTAACCATAGAACTTTGCTATATGAGAAGGTAAGTCCGCGCTCTCATTACTAGTTCTCCAATGCCTCAAATAGGCTCATTCACCCACTCACTATTGAATTCAATTCCGCTGCGGATGAAAAGTTGCACGATTGGGCACCTGCGTTCCGCCTCGGAGACATAGTGTTTGAACTTGGGATCATCGTTGCCACCCTTGATATTGGTTTGGACTCTGACTTTCAACACCACCTTCTCCCAGTTCGGGTTGCCCTGCTTGCCCTCAACAAACACAGCTGTTGGTAGCCAACCCTCAACAGCGACATCCCATTCACCGAGCTTGATGTAATGGTCCCTAGCAACCACAGAGCCGGTCACTTGAGCGCAAGAGCCTAGACTGGCCAGCGAGTAGGAAACAGGTGAGGGGGCAGTTTCATTTCCGCCTAATACCTGGTAGGTGTCGGTCTGAATCTTATATAGCTCGCCCTCGACGTCGATGGTCTGAGTAGTACCAGTCCCTCGGCCGTAGATTCGCACCGGAAGGCTCTCCAAGAGAGCTGCGGAACCAGAGAACTGACGCAATTGAACCAACGTCCGGTGAAGAGAGGACTGCGCCAGTTGGGAGTTGACACAGCGGCTCGCTAGTGTACCAATCCGAGTTCGAAACATGTTTGTCACAGTTCACTTTCGTTGTTCATGCTTAACAGCTCTAGACAAGCAACCCTTTCGTTCTTCAAGTTCTGTGATTTGATGTTAAGAGAGGACAAGAAAGGAGATGGAAAAGAAAATGTAGAGCCAGCTGCTGACATTGGTCAGATGGAATCTCATCTATGTAGCCTGTTCTTCAGAGCTCTGAGACCAGAGTAAACGAGGACCTTAAACTATGATCCTAGGATTGGCTTTTGATAAAATCCTTCTTTGATTAGTAATTGGCGCAGGAGGCTTGAAGTCTGACTAGGACCATAACTTTGCCAGGTCAGATTGGCATCTGGCAGGAGCTGAGCCTTCTACAGAAAACGTCACCGGTCCACAGAAGGTGCTACACCTTAACCAGGCCTCGAGAAATATGACGATTCTATTTGATTGATAAAGACTCAGTACCATGTCTACGAACTGTATCCCTCACTCTGCTTCATTTTCAGTAACGCAATGATCGCCAGTGCTCCCGTTGATGCGAGCCTCCGAGAAACTGCGACTGAAGCTTTGACTGCCCAGACGTCTTCATGACCAAGTTCTCCCTGATTCGATTCATTGTCTAATAATTCAATTCGCTAGTGAGATTCCGATGAAGGTGAATGGATATAATCCTGTCTTGTCGCGGGGGGTGGGTTGAGCGAAGATTTTTGAAGTCTTGCTCCAGATACATCTTTTGATGCAGGTAGCAAGGGCTTCCCATACACCGCTCTACGAGACAAGAGACGGACTCGTTGGTCTTTGGCAGTATCTTCTCTTGTTCTAGTCCATCTACCAGGTGCATTGACTTTAAAGCTTTATATTACCTGGTTGAACGCTGTTTGGGGTGCTCTCGGGCATGCACATGTCTGCGTCATTGGTATGGATATGCTTAAGACGATGGGTGCACAACATTGTCGACTAGACCCTGTTCAAGAAATCAGGACCCATCGTTTTTCTGCTTCTTTCTTCCCCCGTCTAACAGCCACAGACTCAAGAGTTCCCTTGATGGAGTCCTTGGAGCAAGTCGGAAACTTCTTCTTCAAGATCTCAACAAGAGCCACTTTATTCAGATCGTTGCCTGCAACAGCTGCCTTGAAAGCAGGTAGCAGATTATCCGAGATCATTTTGACTGGTTTGTCGAACCTCTTCACCTTTGACTTTTGCACTTGCGGTTCTTTAGTTTCTTTCTGAGTTGTCCCCGTGTGGAAAGAGCTAACACCTCGTGATACAGTCCCGTTGGGTAGATTGACTGTCGCTAGTGGTATGCGAGGCGGCTGCATAGCAGAGTGCTGAGTCATGGAGGTAGACATTCCCTCGACTGGCATATCTTTTCCAGTCACACTCCAGTGATCATCTGAGAAGGGGTTGATTGGGAGTTCGGCGCCATAATGGAGAAGATCTAGCCGGTATGCAGTGATGTCGAGGCTCAGTCCATCCAAGTTTGTCTCGCCCTCCCAGCACAGGCCCGTACTCACGGGTTCGACATCAGCAGTAAGCAGCTTTCTCTTAGAAGTGTCGTTTTCATCGTCGAGAAAATCGGCCATCTCATCTGCCTCGGCCTCCTCCTCGGACATCTCATCGTCATCGTCAAGGTCCTCGTCTCCTTCCTCTGGAGCCTGCCACTCTGCTTCGCTATCGTAGTCGTAGTCGGTATCGGGGAGTGCTCGCAACACGGGCTTCCGGGATAACCTTCTTGCAGAGTGCGGTGATACCTGCCGGGAGTACGTTCCCTGATATGGTGGTCGCACATCCTCACAAAATTGCAATATCTTGTATGGAGTCTTGCTGAGCATGAGTGATGCTTCGTCACAGGTGTGGACTGAATTTTGAGCATCCACCCTAATCAGGTTGACAAGCGTCTTCACTGGCACGGCATGTGTATCCTTCTTTCTACGCCGCGCGAAATGTTGCGACAGCGGCTGACTCATAGTGTTAGGATACTGGGTCGAGAGGTCCAGCCAAACAGAAGCGGCGGCACCAGAGGCAAGAAAGCGGTTGTGGGGAGCTAGAACGGTGTGGTCATGGGGGAAGAAGGGTAGAATCCACTTGGAGAAGTCAGACTGATTGCTAGAAGGCTTGTTGTCCAGAACTGGGGGGGGCACATCGATTGAGCCAACGGAGGACCTCCTACTCGAAATCCTAGTGAGGTCGTCGCCAGGAGTCGATGGCGGTGTCGAAGCGGGAGCTGGTCGGCCGAAAAAGGCACCGATGCGCGTCTGGGACTAGGCAAGAGTGAGCATGGGCGTCAAAAGGAGGGGACGGGGAACGTGAGCACTTACCTTCTCCTTCTTGACATTCTCAGCCAGCTTTCTCACCCTCTCAGCTTCTTTGGCTCGTCTTTTCTCTGCTTTCTCCGCATCTTTCTCAGCCCTCTGAGACTCTCTCTTTGCTCTCTCCACATCTTTCTCCTCGGCTTTGCGTCGTTTTTCTTCGTCTCGAAGCCGTTTTTCTTCCTCTTTCCGGGCCTTTTCCTCCGCTCGGAGACGGGCTTTCTCCTCTTTCGCGGCCAGTTTTTCGGCCTTCCCGACCTCTTGTTCCGCGAATGTCAGCTTTCGCTTCTTTGCCGGAGAGGCCGACGCGTTGTGGGTTTGCGGGGATTCGTCGGCCAAAGTGGAAGTTGGAGCTCTCAAAGCTGGTGATGTCTCCCTGGGGTCAGCTGGCTCTTCTCTTGGTGTATTAGCTGTGGCTGAAGAGTCTGGGGGGGGCTCAAGGTGGATAAGTGCTCCATCATGGCTCCTCTTGACACTAATAGAGAGGGCAGTTTTGTCCATGGCTGAGGTTTAATGAGAATGCAGGAATTAGGAAGGATGCATGTCACACCCTTTCATTGCCTCCTCTTGAGTTGATGGAACTGGGACAGAAGTGAAAGACCTAGAAACAACGACCTGATTACATGTGGTTGGCAGGAGTAGGGAGCAGTGCAAGTGAAGGCAGGAACGCGAACAACGCGTGTGACTCGCGGAAGGAAACGCGTCTGGCTTGGCATTGGTAATGCTGCCCACTGTTCGCTGTCCACTGTCCATTAAGTTTAAGAATCACTATTGCTGCAGCCACTAAATATCTTGTGCATTAGCAGCTTGCATTAGAGCTGGTGCTAATGAGAACCTCGAAGCCTGAACTCAGAGGAGGTTCCCGCTAAGTTGAACTGATCCAGATATTCGGGGTACGAGAGGTATCCCTCTCACTAATTATCGCGCGTCTGGCATTGTACGATCTTATTAATAATGCACAATACTGCTAATGTTGCGATATTTCCATGTCCAGGATTATCTCCTTTGTATCCTTGCAGGTTCTGACTTTCTTACTCGTGTTTTATTCCAGTCGATGGCACAAGCACTACTTAAACTATTGGCATCTGAATCGGCAGCCGAGCACATCTCTACATGGTCCCATAACCGAGTTGTCCTCCACTTTGAACCCTGTCAGAGTAGACGCCTGGTGCAGGCACACCCGTAAGTTGGCCGTGTCGGGCACGATCACGGCGATCATAATAGACATATTCGATGTAGAAAGCGTGGATATGGCCCGGGATGTAGCCGAGCAGTGTGAGGCAGATGTTGACGAGCAGATCGACACCGCAGCCAGCGACCAAGGCAACGCCAACGGGAGGAACTGGTAGCCAGGGTTAGCACGGACGCAAGCCACAGCGCTGAGGCTGGTTCTTACGAATAAGGGTGATCAAGACCAGAAGGAGTGCGGGCACGGTATCCGACATGTTGGGCGATAGCGAGGTGGCGTGGATGAATACTTGATATTGAGTGCCTAGCTTAGACAGATATTGACAAGAACTCAAGTCTGGCTTCAGAAGAAGCAGCTCGTAGATACTGAAGCGCCCTGATGGGGCTTCCCGCCACGATGACGTCAGGATCCGGCATTTTGTAACCACATCCGATTGCCCTCTCTTAATTACCCCAATGCCCAAAAGCTGAAACTTATTTTTAGATGGTGGTGTTTCGAATACAGATGTTTCATGAATGTTAAAAGGCAAAATCATTGGGCATGATCTGTTCTACAACCAACTCCGCTTCATGCACTGCCTTCCTAGGCACGTCTACTTCCGCAAACTCTCAAACCATACATGACTGGTGGTGCCAGTTCCAGATATTCTCAATGCCACATTTGCGAGACGGCCTGCCAGTCAATATGACCATGTACAATCTGTTTCTTACAGTGGGATAGTGAAATAAGTGCTGGTAAGACAAGCAGACTTGTGGAAAAATACCATTTATACTGTCTCTAAAATGCTCTGTTCATTGTCTGTTGCTTCCTGCCGGTTCAACTCTTGTTGCCTGGGGAGATATTGCTTTGTTACGTGTCATATGTTTGCAAGACATTGTCACTTGATTGTTTTGTCATTGTCCTTGTGAATAACACGCAGATATCCTTGAATAAGCGGTGGGGACGACCAGATACTTCATCTATTATCTGTCCTTGATTCTTTCGACGCTTGCTTAACAATTTCTGGCAATCCCTGTCCTCTATCTAGAATGCAGTGCAAGCCTTTATTGCAATTGCTGCTGGTCAGCACCTGGACCCAAGCTACATCTGCTTCATACAGTCTTCTACAGGACTACTCTGGCAATGCGTTCTTCGAAGGGTATGGCATAAATGCACCCCAGCAAAGCGGTCTTGGCTGACGACTAGCAGTTTTGATTTCTTCACAGGTCCAGATCCAACTGCCGGCTACGTCCAGTTCCAAAACATAACATCTGCCAACCAAACTGGTCTTGCTGGTTTCATTGATATTGGGAATGCAAGCCAAGCTGTCTTTATGGGTGTTGATTCGACCGAAGTGGCTCCGGAGGGGAGAGGAGCGGTCCGTGTCTCGTCGAGGCAGTCGTTCCAGCACGCGCTTGTTATTGCAGACATTGCACACATGCCTGGTGGAATCTGTGGCACATGGCCAGCGTTCTGGGTAAGTTTCATGCTCAGAAGCCATCAGAGCATCTCGATGCCACTGCAAAATCAGTCATGTAGACATCTAACCATTTCTAGATGGTCGGTCCAGACTGGCCTACCAACGGCGAAATTGATATTGTTGAAGGTGTCAACGACCAAACGACCAACATCATGACCCTCCATACTTCGGCTGGCATAAGTCTATCCACCCAGTCTTCTTCTAAAAGCTTGGCTCCTTTTGCTGGCAAGATCGCCACTTCCAACTGCGACGTCAACGCCCCCGACCAGGCCAAGAATGCGGGATGTTCAATTGTTGATAATTCCAACTTGACGTTTGGTGCAGGATTCAATGCCGCTGGTGGCGGAGTGTACGCAACAGAATGGACATCGCAATTTATCAAGATCTGGTTCTTCCCTCGTGACAGCATACCAAGCGACATCACCTCCGGCAGGCCGCAGCCACAAGCTAGCTGGGGTAAACCTCGCTCCTTGTTTCAGGATGGCCCCAACCTTGATGATCATTTCAAAAATCTGCAGATCGTCTTCGACAACACATTCTGCGGTGACTGGGCGGGGGAGGTGTGGAATGAGACCCAGAGTTGCATGGCACTGGCGCCGACTTGTGAGGAGTATGTAACTAATAATCCCCAGGCGTTTGCGGAAGCGTACTGGGCCGTCAACACCTTACAAGTCTTCCAGGATAATGAGGCCCTGAATGGCACAAGCTCTAGTACCGCGTCCACCAAGAGAGCTCTACGGCCCGGTGGGACGAGAGTGAGGAGAGGTGGTGCGGTACTACCAATGGAGCTTTCGTCGAGATGACTTAAGCAGCATCTAGCTTCGTGGGACCTTGACGGTCAAACTCCATCAGCTTCTAAGATGTGGATGCTCCAAGCAGGACATTGGACTGATTTTATCTTCTTGAGGAATGCAAATAGAACCTTGTTGATGGTAGAGCATCGCGCTGGTCTGGAGTAAAGTATCTCTCGTTCGAGGAGCCAATATGTGTATCATACAAGCATTATCGCGATCAATGCGTCCCTTGTCGTGCGTCCAGTCCCAGTAATGTTGCCCATAGCCAGTCTTTGCTACTAGGCGGGTAGAAAAACAGGGCAGCGGCATGATCCATTATTCTATGCAACGTGACGTCTCTGGTGGCCGGAAAACGATTTCCATAGCGACGGCATCCTCCGCACCTGTAGCTAACACTCCGCACGTACTATCCTACTATCGCAGCGAGATATCGCGTCTTCGCAGCCCGACCGCCACCCTTAGCAGCATGGCTCATGGACCCTGTCGCCATTTCCACGCCTTTCTCAGACCATGACAGATTCACGTGACGGCGCTGCGGTTGCAGGTGGCACCTTCCCTGCGTCCAGTCGAGTTCATGTCGCCGACTTGCAGCACGAGCGAGGTGCGGTGTCGGACCAGTACATAGAGGCATCTGTCTCTCTCGTGTGGCCATACTCGTCCTCAACACGGAAATTCTCTCTTCTGCTGGCCGAGTCCGATGCCCGCGCTGGTATCGCCCGGCAACAAGTCAAAGTCATATTTTACAACGGCGCGGCCAAGGCAGCCCAAGCGTCTCATGTCGGCATTGGGGATACAATCAGGTTGAGTCTGGACGGGTGCACGTGGGAAAGAATACAGGATGAGGTGTCAACTCCCGGCAAAAGATTGGACTTCGACATCGAATTCACACGCTCACTCAAGTTGGAAGTGAATCCAGGCCACGACTCAGACAGAACAGTGAACTATCAATGGCATGCGTCTCCGTCCCCAGAGCTTCCGACTTCGGTCCACAGCGTCATCGACTTGAGTGGCCGCATTGCGTGCCGCCCAACAGAGTTACCGATCCAATTCAGCTCCCCAGGGTCGAGGAAGTCGCTCCGCATGTCATCTTGTTCCTTCGTGGAAGCTAGTCTTGACCCGTTTGCAGAGGACAAAGATTATGTGTACGGAAGGAATAGAAAGCGGACTAGGTTTGCCAGGGAAAGCGGTTCCTGGCGGTTATTGGACGATGGCGATGATGAAGTTGGTGACGACGAGCCAGAGGCCGTCGAATCCGCGTGCACACCCGCGCCTCCTCGTCGTCCGACGCCGCTTGAGGAGGTTGAAGCTGCTCTGCAATTATCACATATTCCGCCCGAGTCTATCCGTCTCACAAGTCCGACTGAAGTGTGCCAGGATCAGCAGGAACAACCCACATCACGTCAGATAACTCAGCTAGATAGCCGACCGGAAGATTTGATGCCACCTCCTCAAAGACCCATTCAAGCTCTACCAGAAGAAGCACGACATATTACACTGCTAGAGAGTGCAGCCGAAGACGTCGTAACACCGCGACTGCATCCTCTCCCTTCACCGGGCTTACCGCTAGTATCTCCCCTCGTATCTGGGTTTGGAGCTGATGGTGGTTTCTTCTTCTCTGGTGTGGCGACCGTTTCTGAGCTCGATGTTACCGGAACCTCGGCACACTCTCACACCGACTCCGTGGCAAGCAGCGTCCTAGGTGAACCTTTTCCAGTCGAGGCGGTGCCAGTGCCTCAAGATGACAGTCAAACTACTGCGGATCTGCAGACAACTCAAACTGAGATCTTCAATGCTGCTGAGCATCAAGAAAGTCATATCACGTCTCCACAGCCCCCCGGATGGCCTCCTGCTGAAGCCCGCGGCACAAAGCCAGCAACGAATGTGCTGGATGTACTTGAAGCGTTTCTTCAGATGTCGCCCACAGCCTCGGAGCCCGTACAAATGCTCCAGCCATCGACACCACCTCTCTCTACGACAGAGGGTTCGGAACAAAACGAGGAAGCCAATGGCCATACTGCATCTGCCACTTCGGTTGCGTCCATCGATGGCGCTTACGACAGCGATAAATTGATCTCACCTGCGGAGCCTAGGTCAAGTTGGGAGAATATCGAATCTTCGAAAAGTGACCAGCACCTGGAGGGAGGCAAAAAGTCAGTCGAAATAGGGCGACAGTCAGCATCTGCAGCCTTGGCGGATGAGTCTGAGTTCCGGAGAGAAGGACAGTCTGCTACTTTGGTGGTCGATGCAGAGCTGGAGAGCCAAATAACAGCAAACGAACATCTCATAGCTGCCAGAGACAACCGACTGACGAGCGACACAACGATAGTCAACCACATTCCACACGAAAATTGCCATTACTTGCCAACACCGGCACAGACCCAAGAGCAGGAAGTTAATGTCATCGAAGACCTGCCAATTGAGATTCCTCGGCCTAACACTCATTCACAACTGCCTACTCCAGAACAAACTCAGGTCGGTATCAAGACGCCCGTTGATATTGTTGGCGAAGTGGCCGATCTAGTTGCTGAACAAGCAGAAACCACCGATGTCATAGAGAACATAGTGTCTATCAATCGTCGCCGACTGACCCAAGAAGTTTCGAGATTGTCCGAGGTCTCGAAGCACCTGTCGAGCCCTTATTTCACATCGAAGAGGCCACCTACACCAGATGGCGTTATGAAGTCTCCGACGTCCCCATCATTCAAGGAGTCCAGGACAGATCACGGCCAGTCTGTCGGGCTGACCACATCTATCGCGTACTATACCCCACTCACTTTTCTGCACGAGCATTTCAACCAACTTGTTGACATCATTGCTATCTGTGCATCTGACAGTGTCCCACCTGAGCAGGCCACAAGGGGTCCAAAAGAATGGCATACTTCTCTGCGTATTGCAGATCCGTCCTGTGATGCGAAGGCAGGGTCAGGCTCAGTGGTTCAGCTCTTCCGATATGAGAAAGATGCGGTGCCCTCTACCAAGAGGGGAGATGCCGTCATACTGAGAGATTTCAAAGTAGAAACACGAAAGCACGAGGCCGTCCTGCTCAGCACCAACTCTTCGTCTTGGGCCGTGTTTGATGGAAGTCTGGATGAGCGGTCAATGGTGGAGGAGCCTGTGGTCAGTGGTCCACCGCTCGAGTACGGCAGAGGAGAGACTGCGTATGTGAGAAAGATGGTGCGTTGGTGGGCCGACGAGGGGCATGACCTATTTCCGGACAAGTGGGATAATAAGACTGATGATGCTACGGTGGAGCATGTCGACCATACAGAACGAAATGTCAATTACACGCCCCGATCAAGGCGCCAGCAGCAGAAGCTCAGCATCCATGAACATCCCGGTGAAGGCCAGGAAGATGCCGTGCAGAGTATTGAGGAAGCGCCCAAGTCACCTGTCAGAACGCGACGACAGGCCCAAATGGCCGAGGAGGTCAATGATGGAGGCAGGATCCAGATAGACGAAGGGCAAAAACGTATCGAGAAAGACAAGCAAACTTCTGCAACACCTGGCAAAGCTACAACGCCGAGCCGTCGCCGTCTATCGAGAGGAACAAAGACGCCGAGCGCAAACACTGGGGTCAATATTATGTCATCGTCCCCTCAGCAGCCTTCAAGCCAGCGGAGTCAAGGCAGACCACAGACACGACAATCAGCAAGAAGTACCAAGTCGCCGAGTCTTGTACATGAGTTGCGAGATGGTAAGGAGTATGTTGATGGCAGTCCGAGAAAGAAGAGATCAAAGGAGGATGTACATGAGCTGCGGAACGGGACCAAATACGCGGACGGAGAATGACTAAGACGCAAAGGCTCCAAGCCTGTTTTGTTGGTCCACAGTGTAGTTACATTGAGCACCTACCTACTCTATACACAATCTCGCCCCATCTTCATACTTTGCTTCGTTCCCTTCTCTCCTACCGTCTCCCTCTCTAATTCGTTTGCTTTTTCAGCTATAGGAAGAAAACGAGCCCGAGAGTGGTCAAAGCAGTGAGGCCGGCGGTAAACAAGCCGGTTCTGATGACCCCTTGCTTGGTGAAGTTCGCGCCCGTATCCCATACCAAATGCCTGACACCATTTAATACGTGGTAGGTAAAGGGCAGAGCAAAGCCGGTCTTGAGCACAGCCTGCACCACAAAAGGCAGTGTTGCAAACGATGCAGCAATGCTCGCCGAGTCGAGGTGCCAACCGAGCGTGGGCGCGACCAGGTAGGCCAGGCCGTACAGGTAGAGAACGCCGGAGAGCGTGACTCCCGTGACGCGATTTAGCGCGGACATGATCCATGGAACCTGAAACTTGTAGATGGTCAAGTGCGGTGACACGGGCCGGTGTAGGCGCTGTGACGCGAGGATTTCATTGCCAGTGGTCTGGGAGACGACCGTAGTGCCTGTCGATCTGCAAAGAAGGTCGTTAGTTGCCTGTGTTCGAGGAGCGTTAGGGGAAGTGACAGAGTGCGAGAGTCGACTCCCCGTCCCACAAGACGAGCATACCGAATTTGTATATTCCGCCCAGTCGCAACGGCTGCGGGTGCCGGAAGCCTCGCGAAGACCGAACTGCGAGTGAAGGAGGAGGGATGAGCCGCTATCACTAGAGCTCTTGTTATTAGTCTCTATGTGGTCCAAGATAGCACCAACGTGCAGGTATTGAACTCACACCGCCTTGCAGTGGCTTGCAACGCCCGTTGCGAGAACACGTTGGCCGCCATGGCGAGTCGCGGTGAGTGTGTTTTGCAGAGAGCAGAAGCTGAGTGAAGCCGATGAGGTCAATCGAGTCTCAAGCCGAGGTGGTCACGTGCACTACGGCGGGGCAGAGACGCGGAAGCGATTAGAAGTGGGTAAGCGATTATTTCGGTGGCACGATTGGACAATGCGCGTCAAGTGTCAAGTCTTCCGATAATTACCCATTCGCCAGGTTAAAAGTATGACAGAAAGTTGCAGGTGGAACGAGTCGCCACTTTTGGAGCCAGCCAGTTTGTAAACACATCGCCCTCACATCACCGTCATACAGCAACCGGAATCTCCAGGATGTCTGGGGCACCAAACTTGACACTAATCTGGTACCATGCCAACTTCGGCGATCTATGTGCGGTTGGTCATGCCCAGACGCATTTAGTGGGCCTCTAGTAGAAGGCTACCTATCTTGAGCATATCCTAATAGTTGGTTTAGCTACCGTATTAGAACTTTAGCAGGCCTTAGATACCCCTATCCCCTAAGGCCCAGGTACTTACAGAGTACCTATACTACAGCAGCACTAAATCTGGCTTGGTTATTTCTCTCCTTGCTTTCTTCTTTGTCATTCTCTACTATCCGTTATCCTATAACCGTCTCCTCTAGCACCAAATCCTACCTCTATCCAGCACAAAGTAAGAAGGTACGGTCCTGGAAGAGTGTAATTGATAGGGAGGCGCTCCAGGGGTACCAGATGGGTATCTCAGAGGTCTCGGGGAGGAGAATTATCCTTACAGAGCGCTACCTACAGGCCCTTATTTACCTCCCCCACGTTTAACGTCCTAAGAGAGACCTAGGCAGGAGCATAGAGAGTAGAATAAGGGGGAGCGACTACTGCAATAAAATAGATACTGTATTGAGGTAGGTAATGCGCCGCAGCAAGTCCCTAGGGCCTTTTAATGCCCTATTTGTTTCGCAGAGGGGCATAATGAAAACTGAGAGCCTCTAAAACTCTGCCAAACTAGCACGTTGCCTGACGATCTCTTAACTTCGTCAACACAGCACACACCCTTGCACAGTCAATGTAGCACGCCGTTTACAGCTCGGCAAAGAGATAAAAATGACCGCAATTTCTTCAGCAGCTCCATGCGTCTACAGCTCTTCTCACCCGAGACGTTGGTGTTGTCGCTCATCCTCGTCTCGCTATCGACCGCAATACTTCTCAACATGTGGCGAGGCAATGGCCCCTACAGCGCCATGGCGGCAATTGCTCTGGCTAGCAGAGTCTACGGCAACGCTCCACAAAGCGCCGCCAGTTCCAAGCCAGATCTTTCCTGGTACAAACCAAATGCTACCAGCATTAACGACCTCACCTCGGTGATCAACGGCACTGGCGTCTTTGGCTTCCAGTTCCAGCCTGGAACACCCCCATCTCTGTCACCCACCACATACAACTGGTGCAACATGCCGCGTGTAATTCCAAGCACTTACTCCCCAGCTCCTGATGGCTACAAGCTCGAGTACGTTGAAGTCATCCAGCGCCACCACAAACGTACCCCCTATGCCGACAATACATTTCCCCACGAGACGTATCCTTGGTACTGTGACGACGAGGCGCTTGCCTATGCCGGCATCCCGATTCCAGACAGCGACTCAGTTAATGTGGTCTGGAACGTGTACACGTCGCCAGTCAACCCATTTGCCCCCTCTGGCTTCAACGGCAGTTGCCAGTTCCCGCAAATCACTGCCGGCGGGCTAAACGACAGCCGGCAGCACGGCAAGGACCTGTTCCACGTCTACCACGACAAGCTCGCATTCCTGCCATCAATCTACGACGCATCCAAAATCAGCTACCGCGTTACCAACAACGTTATCACCAGCCAAGTCGCCTCGCAGCTCATCCTCGGCATGTACCCAGGCACGGTGAATACATCTGTCTCCGTCCTCATCCAGCCGGACAGCATCGACAGTCTAGAACCAACCTACACGTGCACCGCGTCCTCCGACCTGTACTCATCCTACGGCGTCGGTAGCACCGCCACCAACTGGACTGCGCACCTGACCGACTCGGCAGCCCTGTTCAAGAAACTCGATGCCATCAGCGGCGTCAACACAACCAGCCCGGCCTGGCACCAGAGCTTCGACCACTACTTTGACAACCTCAGTGCTCGTCTTTGTCACAACAAGCTGCTGCCCTGCAAGGCAGGGAGCAGCAACAGTACCAGCGCCGACGATTGCATCACACAGGCCGACGCGGACGCAGTCTTCAGAGCCGGTGAGTGGGAGTACAGCTTCATCTACCGCGACTCGCCCGCATCACTGGCGGCCAGCACGTTGAGTTACGGCGTGTGGGTGGCGGAGTTGTCAGCGAATCTGAAAGCGGTACAGAACCGCGGTTCGAGCGTGATCTACCGCCACAACATTGCGCACGACGGCAGTCTAAGCCGCCTGCTGAGCATCCTGCAAGTCGATGTCATGGTGTGGCCTGGTATGGGTTCCGAAGTTGTCTTTGAGTTGTATAGCACGAGCACTAGCACTAGCACTAGCACTAGCACTAGCAGCCAGAACGAGGGGCAATGGTTTGTCCGCGTGCTGTTCGGCGGCCAGGCGTTGCGCAGCAGCAACCCCAGTCTGGGGTACTTGAACTTTGTCCCCGTGTCTGTGTTGACGGATTACATTGACGACTTGGTCGGGGTCAGTGCAACTCAGGTGCCAGGGCTGTGTGGAAGTTAATTAAAACTTGGACTAGAATTTTTTAATGATGACTTTCTATGCTCTTTCTCTCTATCCCTAACTTAGAGCCTCCATGTGCCGGTCCTCTTTTCAAACCCGGCATCTCTGACATGAAATTTCCATTTACCAATGATCATGATCTTCTTCTGGTCAAGAAGCAACCTCAATACAGTAATAGTAGTAGTAGAAGAAGAACAAAATATCTTCACGAGCTTGCGCTAGTTGTTTTGACAGCAAAGTCTTTCCTCTTGCCAGAAAAGACAGCCAGCAGGTAATCGGTGTGGCCAAATTGAAGTGGTAGCAGTAACGGCATGACATATTAAATCCATGAATTAGCATTCATATCTAATCCAGCGGCTTCAGCATAATCCAATCAATCTGGACACACCGGCCCATGGTAAACTCATGCTCGCCGGCCCGCTCGTAACCCAAGGTTTCATACACCCGCTGCGCAACAAAATTACCCTCCCACACACCGAGCCAGATATTGCTATAGCCCAGCTGGTGACGGGCCAGCGATTCGGCGTAGGCAGCGAGTGCTTTCCCGAGCCCTCGACCGTAGCTGTCGCCGCGCACGTACAGGCGCTGCAGCTCGACCAGATTGGGGATGTCAGCCAAGCTCGGCTCCGTCGTGTTTTCGCTCAGTTGGACGAAGCCTAGGATGGGCGGGGTTAGAGGAAGAGGTGGAGGAGGAGCAAGATCCGGGGGAGTAGGGGGTGTTATTGGGGTAGCGACAAAAATGTGCTTGGTGGGAGAGGCGATGTCAGCTTCAATGGCGGGCAGGGTGTAGACTTCGTCGAGATAGGTTTGCAGGTCGTTGGTGGGTATGGAGAAGCCGAAGGTGTCGGTGAAGACGCTTCTGCCAAGTTGCGTGATGGAGGGAGCATCGGCGAGCGTGGCTCTGCGGATGGCTATGCCTGGTGGTGGGCCTGGGCGGAGGGAGGAAGTAGTAGTAGTAGTAGTAGTAGTAGTAGTAGTAGTAGTAGTAGTAGTAGCAGTAGTAATAGGAGTGGGAGTAGTAGTAGTAATAGTAGTGTAGTTAGTGGTATTGCGGCGGCGAAAGGCCGAGGCTAGCCATGTTTCCTTGTCGAGGAGCAGCGGGCACGGTGTGTCAGCGGCGGCGGCGGCAGCGGGAGTGTGAGCTTGATGTAAGATAGAAGAGCGCGG
Organism: Chaetothyriales sp. CBS 134916; assembly: GCA_003709845.1. Taxonomy (NCBI): domain Eukaryota; kingdom Fungi; phylum Ascomycota; class Eurotiomycetes; order Chaetothyriales; family Domatiomycetaceae; genus Domatiomyces; species Domatiomyces globalis. Next base: position 15,573 of record QQXO01000049.1, read on the forward strand.
CAGTGGGGCTTGCTGCTGGAGCATCACGCTTTTAATGTGATGCGAGATCCGTAGAGCAGGAACTAAGGCGAGTCGAGAACAAGCGGAGAGGCCTTACCGTCTTATATACTCTGGGTCAGGAGACGACATAGTCAACACGGGGGGGTATATTGATATATCCCGAAGACATGAAGAGAAGAAAACTTCCTTGTGCACGCCTTGTTGTCAAAGTTCAAGGAGTGATACGACCCCTCTTGACGACGTTCGCGCCCTTTTACAACAAGCACACCACCCCACCTGCGTCAGTGGTGCAAAGGCAGGAACGGAGATCCCCCCTAGCCGTTCGTAGCCGAAGTGGCTGCAAGGCGCAAAACGCAGAACGGGCTGTTGGGCGATGCTAAAGCACGCGACATGGGCAAGATAAGATGAGGCGTAAGGATACTACTGTACAGTACTGTAGCTGAAGTCATGCACCCTGACTACGAGGCATTTTCTAGTTATTATTATTAGTGTGCTAGTTACAGTAACAAGGCAGAACTGGAGTTCGGGATAGAACGGGGCAGCGAGAAAGACTTGAGATGCTCCTTCCTACTCATGTCTTCTACCGTAGTAATTATATGGACTTATTATGTAACCTTGATATGAAACCCACAAAGTCCACAGCAAGAAGGACTCACGAGCGATTAACGACAGGTCTGCCTTTTTGGGGCGCGTTCTGGGACCTCGTCATGGAGCAATTAGGACGAGAGAGACGACGGAATGCCATCTCTCTGCTGCTGACTACCCTCAGATACAAAGGCAAGGGTATCATGAAAGGTAAGCTGCCAGGCTGAAGTCCGTGATGAGGAAGAAGAAGGGGGAAAACAAGAAAGTCCGGAAATGTGCCTGAAAGCAGTGCGGCGGGTCATAGCAACCAATTTCGCAATTTCTATGGCCTAACGCCAACAAGCAGATTGAGAAGATGGAGTTGAACAGCGACCCATATTTCTATATTTTCTTCCAAAATGCTGCGACATCGCAGTTACCACATTACAACTTCGATACGTAGAATGATTTTAGAGAGAAGCTATGCTGGAATTACGACTTGAAGGTGAGATAATCGGCGGCCTAGTCAAAGTGATCAGCGAATGGTTCCCTCTTCAAGGTCACGAGTGCTCACCTTGTCAATGTTGTAGTCATATTTCTCCAGCGCCGCCAGGCTCTCGGATCTGCTCCAGCCCATTGCAGTTAGTCTCTTCAAGATGGGGTCATCGTGCTCCGACGTAGTACTGATGGCTCTGGTCAATTGTGGCGGAACGTTGCTAGTACTCACGCCTGATCTGGGCGCTGCTTTTGGCGTATCTATCTCAGTGACAGCCGTAGTGGTGGCGTTTGGACTGGACGTGGCGAGACCGGGGATCGATCCTGCCGTGGCCAAGACAGCTCCTTCAGAAGAGACGGGTGCGGGATCTTGGACCGGCGTAGATGGCTCGTCGAGATCGTCGGCTTTGGCTGCATTAGGTCCGTTAGAGGAGAGACCAGCGAAGATATCATCCCAATCATGCGATTTTGGAGCCTCGGAGGGCCTGGATGTTGCAGCTACCGATGCAGCCACGGGAGGCGCAGGCTGAAACTTGTCAAAGTCGAATTGGTCGGCTTTTGAGACTGGAGCAGCGGAGCCATTTGCGCCAGCATTGTGAGTGGAGGCAAAGTGCTGACTTGATGCTGCCAATGTTGATATCGATTGAGCGGGTGAGTCGAAGGAGGGGTCAAATTCGGGCACGGTGCTAGTAATGGGGCGGAAAGCGTCTTCGTCATCTTCATCGTCTTCGGCCTGCGCTGGTCCCAGGCCAGTGAAGGCCGAGTCAAAATCGAAGCCAGAGAGTTTTGGTGGTGGCGCCGGTGGATGATCTGTAGAGCGGCTCCGTTGTTCGCCGACCTCGTGGCTTTGTTGTTTCGCAACCTCAGGACCGTAAGATGGTGGCGGAGCTTGGACAGGAGGCGACGATGTTGCAGCACTTTCTCCGCCTGCGGGATGAGCCGATGTAGGGACATCCCGTTCGGCCAGGAGTCCTTTGTACTCGCGAGGGAAGTGCGACGGATTAGGGTCAGGCACTGCTTCGAAGTATCCTGGAGGAGATCCTTGCTGTTCTGTAGCATCAAAGTCGGGTAAGGAGCTAGCGGGTGATGGCTTGGCCTCATCCTCTGGGCGAGGTGCTAGGAGTCGATTGGGCACCGAGGACGCTACCTCATCCTGTGACTCAGGTTCCTTACCTTTTCCCCCCACAGCTGGCGGGGCCGACCGCTTTGGTGAGTTGAAACTGTCCTCGAAACCCAAGGGGGCTTCGCGGATATCATCATCGCTGCTGTCGTCATCGCCATCATCATTATCAAGTTCTTGAATGTCAGGGAATTCTTGACTGGCTGCTGTACCATTGGCGTGCGCGCTAGACTTTATACTGGCAAAGGCAGAATCGAAATCTCTGGCCTGCTCCGAAGGTGTGCGCTTGTGTGCCGCGCTTCCGAAATATTGGTCGAAGTTGTCCTTGGCATCTTCCGGGGATTCGGCGGGAGCCTTGGCATTATCTTGACGGCTCAAGCTTGTGGCAGCGGCTACTACGGCGCCGCCAGCGAGAGCTGCAGTGCCTGCTCCAAGGACAAGTGATTTTGGATCGTCGCCATGCTCGGTCGTCTCTGTCTGTGGTGTTGACGTGTCAGGAAAGCGGGCGGGCATTGCACTCACAGCCGCGCTCGCTTTACCGAAATGCTCCTCTGCTGAGTACGCGGGACCGGTGGGGAGAGTCTGGCGGACTGATTCTTGCTCTTCATCAGCAGCGCTAAGTGGAAAGTCGTCATCGTTGGATGTGGAAGCGGGCACGATCGGGGTGGCTAAGCTCGTGGACCGCGTAGGGAGAGTCTGCCTGATCGACTCTTGCTCTTCGTCAGCAGCGCTGGGCGCAAAGGCGTCCTCATGAGATATCGAGGCCGCCACGGTCGAGGCCGCCGAGCCGGGTAAGACAGGCGTAGGCGTGATAGACGAACTCAGGTGGCTTGTCGGTGAACTGTCTTTGACCAAGGGACTGAGCGAGTCTTGCCTCGAGGTTGCAGACGTATGGACGGGTAGAGTTGAGGAGGTAGTTTGTAAAGCGGAATGTGGAGCAGAGGGCTCGTGCGCATCAGGACCGGTGGTTAGAGTGGTAGGCGTAGTAGTGGTGGTGGTGGCAGTGGCAGCGGCAGCAGCGGTGGCAGCAGTGGCGGCAGCAGTGGCGGCAGCGGTGGCGGCGGCGGGCGCGTCGACGGGAGTGTCGACAGATCTTGCAGCTTCGCCCGAAGTCTGTACCGCTGATTCGCCCACAAATGAGGTGACAGGGGCGGGTGCGGTGGGTGAGGAGAAGGAAGGCCCAAAGATGCTATCAAACGGGTTCCGAATATGAGCTGACGCTGCCTCGTGGGGAGGAGACGACGACGACGACGTGATTCCTCTGAAGAAGGGATTCGACGAGGTTGAAGACGCCGTGCTGACGATGGGTGGCGGGCCAGCACTCTTAGCCGATGGCGTACGCATACTGCGTGCGTCTTCCAGCTCCTGCTTGGCCAATTCGGCGCGTCGGCCAGACTCATCGACATGACGCTGCGAGTGTTCGACTTCCTTCTGGGCCGCGGCAATCTCAGCCTTCAACCTGTCTCGCTCAGCTTCGTTCGTAGCAAGCTGTTTCTTGTTTATGGCAACCAGACCTTTTTGCTGTCTGGCATCAGACCTGAGCTTCTCCAGCTGCGGCCTTAACTGGTCAATTTCTTGGTTAGTCTGGCGGATCTTGTCCTTGAGCGCCGCATTTTCGGCCTGGTCGGCCTCGAGCTGGGCCTGCAGCTGCTGGTGCTGAGAGCTCAGGTCCTGGTGCGTTGCTCCGACCACGGCGTGATCGGTCTGCAGCCGCTTGCTATCGTTCCTCACACTCTGCAACTGCGCCTGCAAAGCTTTGACTTGTTTGGCCTCGTTTTCATACAGTGATCGGAGCTGGCCAAGCCTGCTTTCAAACGCCCGCTTCTGGGCCGTCTGCTGCGAGAGCTCGTGCTCGGCCTCGGCTCTCTGGCCTTGCAAATCCGTCATTTGTTTTGACAACGATCCCACCTGGTTGGAGAGATTGGCCAGTTCGCTGGTCTCGTTGGTCAGCTTGGAGCTCTCGTTCGGGTCGGTGTCGCCAAGCAGGTCGTCGTCGTTAGCCGGGCCTGCTCGGGACTGTCCCGGCGCGGGCGAGCCAGTGGACTGCGGCTGCAAGCTTTGGCCAAACGAGCTCGAGGGCACGAATGGTCTGAAGGTCGTTGACGCGGTGGTTGCCGTGATGGGCGAAGATGGCGGTGGTGGCGCGGCTGCGGCCGCATTTCCGAAAGGGCCCGCGTCCGTGCCACCGGTCGATTGGGGCACTTGTGGCTGCGTGGAGAGGGGTACGTCGCCAAAGGCATCGAGGCCGAAGAGATCGTCGGCGGCTGACCGCGCCTTGGCCACGGCTGCCTTCCCAAATATGGGCGGCGTCGGTTCGGAAGGTGCCAGCTGTGCCTTTCTCCTGCTGGGCGGCATCAGGGCCGGCGGCAAGGTGGCCGGAAGACTGGCTCGCCCGTCCTTGGTGCCGTGCTGCTGGCGAATGAGGTACATGGCTACCGCGAACTCGTCCTTGGTCAACCGGCCCTCGGAGTCGATGTCGGCCAGGTCCCAGATCTGGGCCAGGACCTCCTCGGGCAGGCGGGCATTGCCAAAGAAGTCGACAGCCTGCTCGCCGGAGATGTAGCCGGACCCGGATTTGTCGATGGTTGCGAAAATGGTGTCAAAGCGAGCCTTATCAACCGGGGTGATGGCCCAGCCGTCGCCGGTCGACTGCGCAGACAGAGGTGTGGCCAGCTGCGGCCGCGCACTCGGACTCTGCGCGCGCACGCCGGCCAACTGGCCAGAGAACTGCGGTGTGAGCGGGACCGGTTGGGCAGGAGAGCCGGAGCTGGGCCGTGAGCTAATGGCGGCACCGCGTGCTGCTGGTCGGCGCGCAGCTGCGTCGTATAGGCCGGCGGGTAGGGTGCTGGGTACGCCACGCATTTGGCCCGACTTGTACGAGGCCAGCAGGTGCATAGCAATGACAAACTCGGTCACGTCCAACCCGCCACGGCCGCGTGTGTCCGACAGGGCCCATATGCGGCCGAGCACTTCGTTGGGCAGCCTCGCTCTTTCAAAGATCTGCTTGGCCACCACGCCAGACAGCATGCCATTTTCAGCCCCGGACTTATCAAACAGCTGCCAGTATTCGGCCACCTTGTCGGGCCCGAGCGAAGGCACGCGGATCGGCGGTGGTCCGACCGGCGACGAGCTGGGTGGAGGAGACGCAATCGCGGTGGGCACAGCGGCCGGGCCAGCAGCAGCAGCAGCGGCCAACCCGGCCTTCTGGCCATCGAACTTGGGCAGAGGCGCCGCTGTGGATGGATGAGCAGTCAGTGTCTGATGCACGCGGCCGGTGGCGATGGGCAACCATACGCTGTGTGGCCAGTGACGCTGACGGCGCGCGGCCGCTCTGGGCATGACCAATGAGCCTCAGCACGACGCCGAAGCCGGCAGGCGTCAGGAAGCCGCGATTCTGCGTGTCGGCAATCTGCCAGATCTGTAAAGTGTAAGCGTGGCCATGCCGAAGCGGCCGCAGGGGACGCGCTGCTGGCCTACCTGTCCGAGCACATCGGCGGGGAGCTTCGTTCGCTCGAAGAACTTGACGGCGATGTCGCCGCTGACGGCGCCGAAGCCGTCCGGGTCGGCCTCCTTCAAGAGCTTGCCGAACACCTGCTTCTCTTCCGCCGTCAGGTGTAGGTCCGGGTGGCCTGGCGCCACACTGTTAGCGGCAATGACCATGTCTGCGGTTGTCAACACCGCCCATGCGGACGCAGCCTACCTGAGCCCGCAGAGCCCACAGTCTCCGAGGCAGACATCGTTGGTCAGCGACGCGGTTGGCGCGGACAAAGCTGATGGCCAAGCTCCAGGCGGCGCCGACGACGACGACAACAACAACAACAACAGCAGCAGCAGCAGCAGCAGCAGCAACGGCGGTGGCGGTGGCGACCTCAAGACTCAGGCACAGCTGCACATCATCAATGATCGTCAACGTAGACGTACCTGTAGTCGATGAATCTGTCAACCAGTGTCAAACTGTAAAGAGATGTTGATGCCAAACACGATGACCAATGGGATGAGAGACGGGTGAAGCTGCCGACAGCTCTGCTCAGTAGTAGTGGTCAGTGGTCGCACAGCGCAGACTTCTTCGTGATTCTACTCGGCGCCGCGCGCCCTGTAGAGTGCTCAGAGTACACAGTATGCACCAATCGCTCCCTGTCTACCAAATAGGCAATGAGTTGCTCTATTCAGAGTCAGTGCAATCAAACCTTGGGGCCGAAACAACAACGCCTCTGGCGCCATCTCACCTCTTATAGCCATCTCATCTCGCCGTACCGCTACTTGTATGTGGCAACTCAAGCCACTCTACTGTGTTACAGTACCGGTACAATACTACCATAGGTACTCGCCACTTGCTGTCGCCTTAAATTCTTCACTCGCTGTGTCGGCGCCACTAATAACTAGTTACCGTACTCGAACAACTACCGTAGTCTAGCACCAGAACCCAATCTCATCGGGACCAGCCCACCATCGGCCCCATCCATCACCTTGCCATGCTTAACGTGCCTCCTGGACAAGAAGCTGCACCAGCCTAGTGCTCAAGCTCCTCGCCCTCCACATCCTCAAGCGAATCGCTGGCAACCTCTTCGTAGTCACGCTCCAAAGCAGCCAGGTCTTCACGAGCCTCAGAGAACTCGCCTTCCTCCATACCCTCACCCACGTACCAGTGCACGAACGCACGCTTCGAGTACATGAGGTCGAACTTGTGCGATAACGCCGACCATGCCTCGGCAATCGCCGTCGTGTTGGACAGCATGCACCTGCGCCTGTTAGCATGCACCCGTCGGCTTCTTCATCAGCTCCCACTTACACAGCACGGTTGACTTTGGCAAGGTCGCCATTCGGCACCATCTGAGGCGGCTGGTAGCAGATCCCAATCTTGAACCCAGTCGGGCACCAGTCCACGAACTGAATCGTGCGCTTGGTCTTCAGGGTCGCCACTGCACTCTGCACATCATGCGGCACCACGTCTCCACGGTACAGCAGGCACGTAGCCATGTATTTGCCATTGCGAGGATCACACTTGACCATCTGGTTGTTCGGCTCAAAGCACGAGTTGGAGATCTCCTGCACAGAGTTGGACTCGTGTTGCGCCTTGGCCGCAGACACCACTGGAGCGTACGCAACCAGCGGGAAGTGGATGCGTGGGTATGGCACCAGGTTTGTTTGGAATTCGTTAAGGTCGACATTGAGCGATCCGTCGAATCGGAGCGACGCCGTGATCGACGACACCACTAGCCACCGTCAGTATTCGCCATCTTCCCACACCCTCTGCTTTGGCCTACCTTGAGCAATCAGTCGGTTGAGGTTCTCATAGTTGGGCCGCTCAATCCCAAGATTACGGCGGCAGATGTCGTAGATGGCCTCGTTGTCCACCATGAAGCTGCAGTCAGAGTGCTCCAGAGTGGTGTGCGTGGTGAGGATGGAGTTGTATGGCTCCACCACAGCCGTTGCCACTTGAGGGGCAGGGTACACGCAGAACTCGAGCTTGCTTTTCTTGCCATAGTCCACCGACAAGCGTTCCATCAGCAGCGCACCGAAGCCAGAGCCAGTGCCGCCACCAAACGAGTGGAATACCAGGAAGCCCTGGAGACCAGCGCAGTTATCTGCCACGCGGCGCACCTTGTCCAATACTTGGTCAATCAGCTCCTTGCCAACGGTGTAGTGGCCACGAGCATAGTTGTTCGATGCATCCTCCTTGCCAGTGATCATGTGCTCTGGGTGGAAGAGACCTCGGTAGGGGCCGGTGCGCACCTCATCGACGACGTTGGGTTCGAGATCGCAGTAGATGGTTCGTGGAACGTATTTGCCCTGGTCTATACACCCAACTTAGTCCCCTGTCCCGCGCATACACGCACACACGCCCGAGTGCTTACCAGTCTCGGAGAAGAAGGTGCTGAAGCCCTGATCGGGATCAGCAGCTTTGCGTTCAGGCGTGAGGTAGCCATCCGGCTGCTTCTAGTTAGTCATCGCTCCTCTAATCGTGGTCAGGGGCACTGCATACCTGGATGCCGTGCTCGAGGCAGTAGAGCTGTCATATTCAATCAGTATTCTCAACTGCACATCGATCGACTCTAGTAACTAACCTCCCAGCATGAGTTGGCAATCTGGCAGCCAGCTTGGCCGACTGTCATCACATTGTCAGCCGGATGTCACGTCAAAACGCAGCCTTGACAGGGGGCGGTAGAGAGGAACGAGAGCAAGACGCGTCGACCATACCGTTCAAGCTGATAACTTCTCTCATTTTGGCGAGGCACTCGAAGTGATGTACAGGTGGAACAGCTCTGGTGGAGGTAGAGAGATAACGTTAGATTGGCAAGTGATGGAAGCGGTAGAGCTGATCGAGGATTGTTGATGGGTGCGTGGGGTGATTTCACGCGGCTGTTGTGCCTTGTTGACCGCCATTCGGAGGCTTGGCGGACGCTATGTCTCTTTGGGACTAGTCGGTACACGTGATACACGCTTTGCTGATGCACCGTCACCAACCGTGTGGAGTCCTTTTCACTAGCATTTCACTTAACGGACGCCATGATAGAGCCTACATTTCATCATGAAATCGATACGAGCCATCGTGCAACTGTCGATAATAAGCCTCCTGTGCAAACTAGCTCATGCCAATGTTGAGAAAATAGTCTTCTCCGCGCCCGAGGCCAAGGCTTTGCCCTCTGATGCCAGCATCGACAACCTGCTTCTCCCTACTCTGTGTTCGCAGAATTCTTCTGTTCGGACCTTCTTGAACGCCAGCTTTCCGACAGACGATTTCCCCAAGGGAACCCAGACTTGGATGCTTCTTGAGCATTTAATTCCTGGCCGAAGATATGAAGTGCGAGTAAATTGGATCGCCACAGTAGGCATTCTCCTTGTTGTATTGGCCATCTTTCTGAACGGCCTAGCAACCCACTCAATTCTGGCTGTATGGCCATACGATGGACGCCATTTTTGCGTCGCCTGACCTGCTCTCCGCATTGACCACATACTCGAATGCAAGGCATCAATCCACTACCGCCGAGGAGCTTGACCAGATCCGCTCTCGTAGGAGCCAACGCCACTTCAACGCTAACACTGCTTTGACCACGTTTCTGTTCCTGCAAATCTTTGCCAAGGCAGACTATTACACCTTGAATAACACCATGATGGACATTGTACCACCGGTTCAAGTCGATCTCATTCTCGACCCGTACCTGCTCAATGTCCTTCCCACCACCCTCCTATCCACTGTCGGCTTTATCCTAGCAATCGCTGTAGTAGGCTGGTTTATCTCTGGCTGGATCATTAAATCATTGGTTCGTCCCCTTGCATCTGGAACTGGGTTTCCAGAACGTAAGAAGAGGGACTAGTCTTCACATTGCCGCCAACGAATAGGGGTCCTGGAGCTGGTCATACTCCGTCAGCAGCGAGAACAACGGGAACTCGTCGGTGGCCGACGGCTGGCCGACCCCAGACCCGCTGAGCGCCGCGAAGGAATCTGCATCCCCCGTTTGATCGAATCCATATCTTGACAGATCAAACGAGTCTTCGCCAGCCTCATCGCTGTTGGTTGCAAGTGTTCCCGATGTCGTCAGTATCGGACCGCCCTCTGACTGCATATCGAACTTCAATTCCCACGGCTCTTGCTGCAAGAAATTATCGGTCGCTGTCATGGCGTCTCCCATGGGTACATCTTGCGGCATGATGATGCCCTGAGGAGCAGATCTTTCACCCTCAATCTCTTTGGTAGGATTGCCAAAGATGCTGTTGATATCTTGCGTGCGCCTTTCTACCTCATGCTCATCCCGCCTTCGGATATGCTCGGCAGCGGCCTGTCGCAGATAGGTGCTGATCTGCTCATACCTTCTCGCCGAGGGGTCGTCCTGGGCGAGAATCGACAGTATCGCAATTGCTTGATCAATGCTGCTCAGCAGCGGGAAGGTGCGATCAAATTCGCCGAATATTGCAAATCCTATCACCATCGCACTCACAAAAGTCGAGTTGCTCACCATGAACAACCGCTTGGGCACTCCAGGCGCGTGGATCAAGTCCGTAGCAATCTCGACACTTCTTAATGCTGCATCGATGCACGCCTCGCTCAACGTGGTCGTCACATTCCTCGTCGTGTTCCCGTCGTTCTCCTGTTGCTCATCCTCCTTCCTCGCCTTGATCTTTCCGCTGACCTTGAAGATCAAAAATGGCCTCGTCAGCAGAATGATGCTCCAGTAATATGCGCCTTTGAGATGTGCCACTCCAATCGTCTGCGCCAAAGTCTGTTCTTCTCCTTCTTTCAGATCCAATCCGTCCGTCCTCAGGCCCACAGGCAACTGCAGCGTCCAATCGCGGTACTGCCGACTGATGCTCTCCACCAGCTGCACACGGATCTCCCTCCGGCAATAGACCTCATTCAAGATCCTTTCGAAAATGAAACACATCCTCAACATGGCACTGCTATCCAGCCCATTCACCTTGACCCCTTCGTAGCTCCTCTCCTTGCCGTCCCAACTAACACTACCGCCATCGATCTCACTCGTAGCCGGCGGCCTGCCCAAGCTTGCACTCATGTACAAGTCCAACGTTCTCAAGCTCTTCCACACTCTTTCTCTAGTTCTTCTCTCTTTGGTCTCAAACAAACTGCTAATATCACTGCGATGCAAACCCAATGCGTAGGCGGCCCTGACAGCAATCCCTAACAGCATAAAGGCGCCATTTCTCCGGCAGACAGTGAGCATGTAAAACACAATCAAAATGTAGCTTTGAACCGTCAGCACACTCGGATCCTCCATGAAGCTGCTTGTGACCAATTCCCTCCCACGCTGGAGGTACATCTCTGCTTGACTGCCGCCGCTCGCCACACCATTACCATTGCTCTTCAACTCCCTGCCCTGCATCCCACGAACTTGCATGCCAATGGCAAGCACTAGATAGTAAGTACTGGCACTGAATTCGCTGACGCCACTCTGTTGCTGTTGCCGCTGTTGCCGCTCTTCTTCATCCTTGTCGACAGCTCCACTCTTACTGCTGCACCATTTCTCGATTCCCTGCGCAATATCCTCAACGTCGAACAGGTCGATAACCCCGCTCGTGGCGAGGGTATAACCTCTAACCAACTCCTTCGCCTCCGCCAACCCGAGCTTCTGCAACGCGTACATCTTCTGCAGGGAAGGATATGGTGATTTGTTCTCGACCATTGTATGTCTCAACGGGTCGCTGGTCAAGCTCGATTCACCGATTTCGGATTTGACAAGCCGGCGGATGTTCTGAACAAAGGCGAGGTTGGAACTATCGCCGACAAAGACGAATTTGCCGTGACCGTCCTTGAGGAGGCGGGCTAGTTTGGGCACGGGTGCGCGACTGTACGTGTCGGGCTCGAGTTCAGGCTCAGGCCCGGAGTCCTCGCAATGTTGCGAGAAGACTGGTTGGTGGGCTTTGACAATTTGATCGGGGCTGGTGGTAGCAGGTTGCGAAGAAAATTTGAATGGTCGGTCAGCTGGTGGGGGATTGGTAGCGACGAAGCTTGGCCTTGTTTGTGTCGCGGGGCCGGATGACAAGGTCAGCAGAGATTCGATGGCAATCTCGTGATCAGTGTTGGTCGTTCCGTCGACGGTGGAGGGAGATGGTTGGTATGCGTTGTTGAAAGTCATGTGGGGGATTGAAGATGATAACGGAGAGATTTCAATAGGGGGTAACTCGTTCGTGTCTGAGCGTGGATATGGTTTAGAGATGCCAGGGCCGTTGTCGTTGAGGAGAGTGTCCAGCGGGGAGGGCTGAGCATGGCCATTGCTCCGGGTTTGAGAGGTAGCCGTATGGCTGGTGGAGACTGAATCGCGTTTGTTGCTGCTTCGTCGAGCCGAGAAGCCATCTGTAAAAGTACATTCGGGTTCACGGCCGCGTCGCTTGCAAAGCAAGCAAGGATGCTGGCCGTCACATCTTTCTTTGCGTCGCTATGAGTGAGTGTTAAAATAGTGCTTGACACGCGCGGGGTTATGAGGCAGAGGACTTGGGAGAGCGCCATGATCAGGGCGTCCCGGATGAATGTAAATTCATACCTTGCAGGTGTCGCATGCTTGGGCGACACGTTTACGATCTTCATCCCGTACGCGAGGGCGCGGCATGATGACAGACTGTCTCTCAGTGCCGTGGCTTTGTCATTCATCGGATATGTACCGTGAAGCACGAGCAGATAAGTGGATCTTCCGCTAGTTAAAGAGAAATGTTTCTGATTACTACCCTGTTCGAAGTGGATCGTGCCTAGAGCTCGACTCAGTGCTCGATTTGGCTGTATGGCCAAAGGCGCTCATGGAATTGCTAGCAGCTTCCGAAGCTGGCCAGGAATCTGGGGAAGAACCTTGAAGTTGGGGGATGGGCACGTGGACCCCCTCAGTAGTGGGCAAGGCTTATTGCGGGATCGGATCTGCTCATCCGCTTCGATGCTCTAATAACCTCGTGATGTAACTTACAAGGGATGGTAAATAAGGGCCAATAGATTTTACAGAAGCGGTCGGCTGACAATTGGTACCAATTCGACAAGCTCCAGCTACCTACGGGATCTTCCCGCCGCAGCTCGGCAAGACACTTAACGCGGATTTAGGTCTCACAGCGTAAGTTACCCTAATTTCCTATTCTAACTTAAGCAAACAGAAATCTAGCCCCTTCAATGTGTTTCCTATACTAGCGGACCTGGCTCTATCTCCATGCTTTTTACAGTTGACATGTTCCAGGTAACCGAAATATGGCTTTCATATCAATCCTACACTACATTAAAGTACCACCACACCAGAACACACCCATGATACTCGGCGGGGGTTACCCACCCACCAAACTGCATCCATAAGTCCGTTGATATCATTGGTGACAGGGGTTGTCAATGGCAATAGCGTGAATGGTCACGTCTGGAACCTCAATAAGTGGGATGTGGTGCATGGTCACTAAGAACCTGGTGTTACTGGCTAGGGAGAAGCACTTGCTGTGGGGTGTTCGATAATATCGTCAGCTGGTCCTTGAGAAGATCGTCCACGGCCTGGGCAGTGTATCCGGTCAGAAGTTAATAAGCAGCGTTGGCCTCGGATGCTGTAGTGGAGTATTATACTCCGCTATCTCGGCATACAGCTTCTCAGTGATGTGATCGTGGATTGATTGGCAGCGTCCACCGCGGATGATTTCTCCTCCTTCAATCAGGCAATGCCACAGACGAGGTGGGCAATCTCATTCTTATCCGATGCCGTTTAGCTGAGAAGGGCTGTAATCTCGCTGCCTATCCATCACATTGATCAGCAAGCAGGCTGTGGAATGGACCAGGAGTTGTGGCACGAGGAGAGCTGTATTCAGGATCCATCCTGTGTCGATCAGTCTTTGCTCTGTACGTGTCGTGGCATTCTGCAAGACAGGTCAGCCCTGTCGAGTGTGACCATATCGAGGCTTTCATTGGTGCAGCCAGCTTACTATGGCAGTCATCTCTAATTTAGGCTGGCGGCTTCGATATTGTCCGCAGGGCCGGTCAGCAAATCGATTTTTAGCGGTATCTCGGGTCATCTCTTCGCACGAAGTGATGGGTTCTAACGAAGAGTGTGGATTATACTAGGGGCGGGCTGTGGAATGCTCGAGCTCGGCTTGTCCTGTCAGGCTAGTTCTTCCTAACGCATTCTGGGATCTGCGTTGTTAAATCCGTCACGTATCCTCTTAGCTTCCTCGTTGTCCTCAAGGTGGAAGCTATAGCTCTGACTGCCGATCCTCCTACCATGCTGCCGCCCCTGGCAGCGGCATACCAACACCACCAATGCCATCTTTAGGAACCATCCACCAAACCAAATCACCTCAATACAGACGCCGATCGCGAAAATGATGGACCGAGTCCGAGCCACTGATCGAACAACCCCCATTCATAGATGAACAGACAAGAGATATCGACGATATCATCCGGGATGAATGAAGATGCTTAGTACTTCGAGTGAGGCCAAGGCCACCGAGGGGAGCACGGCTAAGATGAAGCTGCTCCATAAGTAAAGGCCAGTGATGTAATCGTAACGGTGGAGCGTCTGGGTGAATTTTGAATGCATGTTCTGAGTACAGGCTAGGCCAGGACGATCGATAGCCGCATTGTTTCTGACGTCGATACGGTAGGCAAGATATGTCAAGGAAATTTGGAGAACTGAAAGTTGATAGCTTTTGGTTCTTATTTGTACTTACTTATCCAGGCCAAATTGGCAGACTTGCTCAGCGATAGAACCAGGCATTGTCAGTTTGCCAAGCCTGGTCTGGGCAAGGGGTGAGCAGACGAACGGAAGCGGGCACTCACAGGTAGTCAAATAACACTATTTATTACATCACTTCTTAGCGATAGGCGCAAGAGCGATATCATACTTAAGCTCTTTAGTCGCTTTGTCGTCACCTTTCCGATCGACAAATTCAACAATCAGGTCATCTTTAACAGCAAACACCGAGTCGTCGTCGAGGTACTTGCTCTCCTTGTCGAAAATCTGGGTGGTGAGAGGTCTGTAGCCCTCCGCGAGAGCCTGTGAAGTGTTAGTCGCGCACTGCTTATCAGCTTCACGGTTCGACCTACAATCAGGTGGATGTGTGAAGGCCGGTATGGGTGGCGATCGAGCAGCTGCAGCAGCTTGCCAGCCGGCCCATCAAACGGTATCGGGTAAGGCGTTGGGATAATGCAGTACCATCCATACTCGCCGTTCTCGTCGGTTGTGAATTGTCCTCGCAGGTTGTGTTCGACTTGGTTTTCGTCTTGCTGCTCATACAATCCGTTGGTTGACGCTTCCCAGACGTCTAGTTTCACACCCTTGATGGGCTTCTTCGTCACCGCATCGGAAACTGTGCCGTACATGTACGCAACCTTGGCATCGGCTGGTGTGTTGTGACTGATGGAGTCTCCCTTCTTCAACTGCGGTGGGTTATCGCGGTAGAACGGCCCAAGGATAGCACTCTGGGTCGCAATGTCGGCTGCCTCAGAGGCCTTCTTGTAGGTAATTTCATCGACGAGACTGTGAGATGCGTTAGTCTTGATGCTCAAGAGCCCAGGTTCAGCGCGCCCTCCGCTTACGACTCGAGCCCAAGAACGTCGCAGACTAGCTGTCCTTCGTTACGCTTTTCGTTCGACATCTGGCCCGCCCAGTTGACCTGCTTCAGGCCCTCCCACCACTCGTCTGCCGTCAAGTCAACCTCACGAGCCCAATCATGAAGGTGTCTGATGAGGCTGGAAACCACCTCTTTAACGCGCGGATGAGCATTGGGGCCTGCTGCATCAATAACATTCTGGGTGAAGTGCGGGTCGTATTTTGAGTTGTCAGCGTGCTCAGCAGGTTTGGCAGCAGCGTTGTCACCCATCTTGAATATCAAGATGCCGTAAGGTCAATAAGTGAAGCGATGTGTCGGTCCGGGCGCGGTGATGCTTTGACGTGCTAGTAGCTAGAGCTCGCCATAGAAACGCTTTCCAGGTGGCCTCCCAGACTTTTAAATGTTGATTGCCAATGGCTAGATGCTGTTTCGCGGAGTTGTGGCCCTTACCCCACTTTCTCATTGATCAATCTATTTCAAAGCCCGGGGTAGAGGGTGTTGAACCAATAGAAACATCTGCCGGCTAGCTGCATCGGCAAAGGATCGTTTGGTGTTTTCGGGAGCGCGACCGGCAAGGGTAGGTTCCAGTCCGGGATGCCGAGACTACTGTACAGTTTATTAATATCGGCAAAGAATACATCCACAAATCCAGAGTGCTAGTGGTCTGTCTGGCCTGCTGATGCAAACGGAACACCTGCTTATGCAATCGTGGACCAGTAATTCCGCGGTCACAATGAGCTAGCCCGAAGCACGTTTAAACAAGTAAGGTCTGGGTCTGCTACTGGGTGCCGATGAGGTACTCCCGTTCCGGTATTGCCATTCTGATCATATGGCTCGACGACACATGTTCACAGGCATAAGCGCGTTCGGCCATGTGAGGTTCGCGTTGACGCGCTCCTTCCCAAATGCGCGTCTCGCCTACTTTTGAGCTTCAAACGAGGAGGCACGAAGCAAACCGTTGAGATCTTGAACCACAGTGACCATCGGCAAACGGCGTCGACAATTGCATTTTCCATGCAGCCATGCGAATAATCCGCCTCCCCGGTCACCTTAACAAGCTTCGAGAATGCTCTCACCCACCAGCCAGGTTTAATATAGCTGCGCCTATCCGAGCAGCAGGAGGCACAGGGTCTGCAATCGTCCTACTAGACGCTCCTTGTAAGTCACATTCCTAACGCCTCTGTATCCAACGTTGCCCTCTCGTATATCTCAAGAGTTCCCGATTGGCGATAATCTGTCGTACAACAGGATAATGGTTCCAAATTCGTGTAGTCCCGCTACACGGTGCGTTTTACAGTACCTTCAAATCCTGTCCTTCGCCCAGTTGCGCGGGATCTTGATCTAAGGACTTCTCTGCCACGATTACAGTACATCTCTTCCTATTCCCCCTTTATTCCCCCTTACTTTCATGATTTTCAGTGCTTGTCCTATGCCTGCGTGATGTCCTGTAATGCGCTGCAGTCCACAGAATCCACCTCCGCCTCAGGACTTAGTCACGCATGCTCGAGCAGGGCTGACTACAGCATACAAACCGTTTACGGGAAAGGAGCTGCCCATCAGACTTCACTTTCGTCCCTTCAACGAAAGTCTGCGGTGTCCAAGCCTCACGCCTCCCCAACTACAAGTACATCGCCGATAGCGGAATTGTCAACCCCAACAGCGATGGCAGCATCATGGCGACGCTCATGCACACCAACTTCGCCTCCCTATTCACCACTTGGACCTCTGCCTCCGCTGTCACCTCTCTCTGTCCCCTATGAATTCACACGACCGTGTACGCCTCCCTTCCACTCTACTACGCCTATAAACACGCCCCAATCTCGCCCTCCCCCGCCGCTTTCGCCATCCCCAATCAAGTCACGGCCATTGGCTTCACCAACAATCACCATGACAACTCCACGCCTCGTCGTACACCCGCGCAACTCTCTCACTCCTCCTTCTCGTCCGCCGCGGCCCTCGTTCTCACTTCCCAATCTCCGTCCGACGATCATACTCTCACCGACACTGATGTCGTCTCTACCAGAGGAAGATCAACCATTGTCCTTCCACCTCCCTTCACCAAATTCGGGATGTGAGCGATTAGGAGGCCTCACGCACTCAGCACAGTCCTTGCCTTCATCTTCGGAGTATGTCACGGCCTTGCCAAGTCCAGCAGCTCTCTTGGTACCTCCGTCCCGGCCCCTTCAGGGCGACTATACGTCGCCATGCATCAAGACATCTGCGACTATAATACCATCTCATGGATACGACGAAGGAAAAGTTCGGTATTTGAGGTATGATGCTCGGAATGAGCACATTACCACACTTCCATATCCGCCTCCGCCTCCGCCTCCGACAGGGCCGTTACCATCTCCTCCTGCAAGAAGTGCCGGCAGTGACCTGGCTCAACAGACAAACATATCGGTCTTTCTAGAAGGCAAGCTTGCCATGGGCGCCTGCCATCACCAGCTTGAAGTAAAATTAGACTCAGCACGGACAGAGATAGGCATGATCACCAAAGGAGGAATCAAAGGGTGGGCAAAGGCGCACAAGCGAACCCTGAAGATGATCGCAACATTAATTCTGATAGTAGTTCTATCTGCATCTGTCGCTGGAGGCGTCATTTGGAAACTTCAGAGTCTGTGTAATGTAAGCTGTGGATAGAGAAGGCTTGGGCTTTGTCACAAAAGAAAGGATGTTTTCCAATAATTATTTGACATCGTAGATACTGGATAGCACGTGGTAGTAAAGTACGGTAGTGTATCAAGGATTAGGATATCTGAACAGAGAGCCATCCTTGTCCCTACAGCATCATCAATGATTCGCTTTGATTCTTAAGATATCATACGATTGTATATACCATAGTACTTCACACAGAAGTAGAGAGTAAATTGACCAAGCATGACTATTAGGCATTGCAACGACGAAACGGAAGGAGCTTGAATGCAGAAAGAAAGGCTTTCCCACTAGAAGATTTCCAAAGGAATACAAGGCAAAAGAGACGCGGCCGGCCAGTGTCTTGGGTTCAAAGCACAGGCATCAGCTAGTTACGGAATGGTGTTGTCTCTGGTAGGACGCAATTGGTGATAAGTCAAACTGGTGTTCCAGGTCAGTTGTGTAGCCTCAAGCCCGCATCCGACAGGCTGAACTCGGATCGATGCATTGGCCACGGGCCTCTTGGTCGAACTCTAAATTCGTTGTTTCGCTGGTGGCTCGAAGGAACCATCTTCTCCGAACGATACGAGCCGCGCCAAAGGAAAGAATTCTAACCGTGTTTGACGTTCTCAGGAATACTCCGAACACTACCTTCGGTGATTTGGGGGTTTGGCCGCACGGAATGAAAGCTGGTCGCAGAAATGCAGACTCATACATCGTAATTACTCTTTCAAATGAAAGGATTATGAGAATGTGCGCTTGACTGATCTTGGAGGTCACCTTCGTCGAGCGCCACTGATCGGCTTCGACTCCTGAATCTCAAGTCTCAGATCGGTAAGACTCGAGGTTCGCACCGACCGCCCAAGCCGGAGGGAAGTAGTTTTCTGATCCATCATCCCCAGTCGATGAATCGGTCGAGCCGGCCCATGCTGCATGCTGCCGCATCTCAGGAGGGCTCAAACGATGGTTAAAGGCAGCATCGTGGTTTCGCTTACGGTTTTGAGTGAATTTGAAGATCAATCTCTTTGTCCGCTCAATCTCTGGATTCTTGACTTGGTCGGACCGTGCTTGCTTGCGACTTGGCTTGTATTTCGGCCCCTGGACTGGACCGAAGTCAGGATGCATTTCGATAATGCCTGACTCAATAAGCTGCCTTGCTGCCTCGCGCCCCTGATCTCCCTCGATGTCCTGATCACTATCATTGCAGTCGATAGAAGGTACCATGGTCTCATCGAAGAGCTCCCATTGAATAGGCGGCTCGTCACTTAAAGACGGAGACCGCTCTAGCAGATGAATACTGCCTGCGGCATCGCCAATCAAGAACTCGTTCATACTGGGCGACAATGATCCGCTCATCTGCTCAACGCCGCTGTCCAAGGTAGTTTCAACATAGACGTCGTCTGGGTTACGCCGGACATCCCATTGCAGCAGCTTACCATCACTGCCACCGGTGTATAGTTCGCCCTGAGAACGTCCCCATTGCAGAATGCGGACTCCGGTATCTTCTTCCGCTCGCGAATGGCCAAACTGATCCTTGCTGTGGCGGAGGGTATGTAAGGTCTGGTCTGGGCGACGTGTATCCCAAACATAAGTTACGCCGTCGGTACAAGAAGCGGTAATCATAGTTTCGTCAAACGGACAAAACCCCACCTCATTGATATCCGGTGCTTCACAGTCGACTTCAAGTAGCATTTGCTCTTGCTTGGTGGAGTACAAGCGAACAACAGAGCTGGCAGTGTTGAGTGCGCGTTTTCGTCGGCTTTGACCAGCGAGAAATGTGTCGTTAGACAATGACCATGCGACGTCGAATACTTGTTGTGTGTTTGGCGAAACATTGACCAGAGTTACCTTGCTCTCGTCAAACCTCCATAGGCCCAAGAAGCCACTGGTTGAAGGGACAGCATGGGAGGCAAACCCGGCGAGGAGGTAGTTCATGTTTTGTGAACTTGATCCGAACCTCAGGCACATGATGCTATCTGTGATGGAGCGTGCTCTACGGTTGGTGAGGTCGATGGACTTTGGTTCGGGGTCTCCAATCGAATACCATCTTAAGGAATTGTGGACACTGGTTGTTCCCGTAGCAAAGAGGCCCAGGTTAGGCGCAGAAAGATCCAGGGTGATAACCTTGTCATGGTGGCTGTACGACATGTCACAGCTAGCGGTGCCTTCCACAGAAGAGAAATTCCATTGCTTTACTGTTCCGT
The DNA here is from genome assembly GCA_003709845.1 of Chaetothyriales sp. CBS 134916. NCBI lineage: Eukaryota > Fungi > Ascomycota > Eurotiomycetes > Chaetothyriales > Domatiomycetaceae > Domatiomyces > Domatiomyces globalis. The sequence continues at coordinate 35,604 of QQXO01000049.1, forward strand.
CGAAACCTGCGCTCATGAAAAGATTATGCCGTCCAGTACCACGCGAAGACCAGCGAACAGTAGATACTGTTTCGTAGATCCAAGGGTCGGCCAAGGCGCTGTCATTTTCGGCTCTTCTGTGTCTGTGGTCCGGCAAGGAGACAAGACGATTATGAGCCATAGATCCCAACATTAGATTATTAGGCCTATTGTACTCGCCTTGTTGAGTCGCACTCCCAGCAATGTAATTGACGCCATCCGGAGACCAGGAGACGTCTATGACATCGTTGGAAGCTCCAGTCCAAGTTCTAGTGAGATTAAAATGTTTTCCGGCTGCTTCTCTCAGTGCATCTTGTGATGAGCGAGATTTTCTGCAGTCTGCTGAGCTTGACCCCATCCGTATGTTCATAAGACGTCGAGAAAGGGTTGAGTTCGGAGTTTGGACAAGTTTGGTGTATCTGGAATCAGTGGTCAACAGGGGCGGTTCTGATTGTGTCTTCGGTTCTTTCTTCCCTTCATCGAAAGATGCGGTGTTATTTAGTACCTCATTCAGTCGAATTGAAGATTCTTTTGAAAGTTTGGTGTACCATCGCAATCGGAGTGCGGTTCGCGTTCTGTTATATCCTTTCTTCTTCAGCTGCACAGAAACAAGCTCAAACAATTGGTGGCTTGTTATGCTTTTACTGCAATGCATCTGCACCATTGCAAGAATGGCATCGTCTTCTTCTGGAGAATAAAGCATTACCTTTGCTCCTTTGCCAGAGCGTCGGTCCATCTTCTGGCGCTTGGTTTCGGGCTCGCCTGATATGTTTGAAGCCTGGGATTTGATACCTGTGGTTTGATTTGGATAGTGATCGTCAGGTCTGTTATTGAATGTTGACGACCTTCCGGAACGCCTAAGTCGTATTGGCGTAGCTGGTGAGTCAGCGGTTACGGTTTCTCTGTCGTCTTCCATACTACTGTTGTCTTCCATACTACTGTCATCTTCCATATTACTATCCTCGCTTGATAACAGCGCCGAAGATGTTGGACTGTGCCCATAGTCAGGCTGACGGCTTGGTTTCGCTGCGATTCGGAAAGGACGGCAAATCCGGTTTGTTACTTTGTTGTGATTAACTTGCGTCGGTGGTGGAGGTGTTTGACTGGTATAGGATGTCCAAACATCATCGTCTAGTGGCTCAGAGGCATCTAAGCTCGATTTCGGAGCTGGAGAATGGGGTTCAAAAGAGTCTTCTAGGGGATGCGGACCACTCCGCGTAGATAGGTCACCAAGTCGTTCGAGAGCTAGTTCCACGGCAGATGAAATGTCATCAGTCTGCTTCAATGACTCTGCTCTGAGTTTGGTAAACTCTAGAATCAAGGTATCAAACTTGGCCATCGTGTCACGAAGGCCATCTAGGCGGCCTGAAATGTTGTGGACCTCCGCTTGCAGGTCGGCTAGCGAGTCGCTCGCCATGTTGACGAAATGAATGAGAGTGGTTAGCGTGTTGGGAGGTGCGGACAAGCTAATGGTATCGCCAAACAAGGCTACCGGGCTCTCTGTTCAGTCATTCAGTCTATTGTTTGCAGCGGATCAGCCACAGAGCGTCTGCGGGATTGAAATGAACTTATAAGGGAAGGTAGTGCCGGATCCTAGGCCACAAGAACCAGTTGGTGTATTAGAAGAAGCATCCATACCTCTAGATCAAGTGACTCAGGCACACAAATACTGTAGAGTGATTCAAACTCCTTCTGGGGTCTTCTCGACCGGTTCTCGGGTTACAATGAGATATAATCGAAATTCGGATGGGAGGCTGATTTTTGTACCGGTAATTAGTTGATTTGGTTGTCGCGCCTACTGAATCTTAATAAAAGAAGAGCGAAGTTGAGACGGGAAAGAACAACACAGGAGACTTGCTGACACTTGCCGCGCGATTATTGACCCAGGCAGCTGGGAACAAACACTAGCTTTAATTGGCTTTTGGCGCAGCTAGTCTCCACTTTACGTGTCTTTGTGGGGAGGTCGTGAGACTGAATTCTCAACCCTATTATAGTACTTCCTTATCTAAACCCGTACTACTAAATAATAAGTTACAGCGGACTGTATGAAAAGAATCATGTTAAGTTTTGGGAGCCGAGTACCTTGGCACAAAGCATTGCGCTTATCTATGCATGAAGACGCCATATTCAGGTCTTTTAGAGACTGCACCCAATAACCTCGATAGTTACAGTCTTTAGTCGAGTGTTCAACCCCTTTCAATGCTCTTTTTTGTGTTTAACTCCCCAGTTAGCCTTATCTCCCGATCACCAGTTTGCTTAGGCAGAAATTCCTCGCCGGGGAGACGTAACGTTCAAAGTTGTCATGCACTCGGCAAGGCACTCAGTTAATGACAGGACAGAAGGAGAAACAACTGCTATCTGTAGTTTAGTTGATATCTAGGCTACTGAGCTGGCTTAGTCCTTCCACGTCGTAAGCTACTAGTTACCGTCCGAACTTTTGGTGTGTATGTCGATAATAATGGCCACACGACTACCGTACGTTAGTGGCACTGAATTAAGTTATCAGATTGATCATCACTGCGTCACCCCGCGTTTGTTGGTGCAGCCCTGTCGATGAACTGCTGAAACACTCAACGGGCCGCCAGCATTTTTTGTGGGTGACGGCAAGCTCTCTACTAGCCTCTGGGAGTGTCTGCGACACTGAGAACTCAGCAAACTTTAACAGTTAAAAGGCGAGTACACGCATGAAGATACGTGAAATGAACATTTTTATTGTATTACGAGGTCATTATTAGACTCCTTACAAGCTAGCTGCATGCTAAGTTGATCTAGGACACACCTAGAAAGTCGAATTTCTCCTTTTCCAGCTCTTCGATTTCCTTCTTCAAGATGTCTATCCTGAAATTCGTGAAAGCACGTTCGATGCGCCTATTGATTGTCAGTGCGTGGTCCGAAAGCAGCACATGTAGCTCCCACTTCTTCGATTCCGGATTGGAGGTGATGCCTTTCCTAGCACTCCAGGCTCCAGCCAACGCGCCGGTTTCACCGAACAGGAAGAGGCCACCCTAGTTCCAGTTAGCGAGGACACAGGTGGCAGAGAAACAAACCGACTAAAGGAAAGAAAGTGAAGGCAGCAATATCTCCGAGCGTGGTTGGCGCGAGCAATGGCGTGATATCCGGGATTGCCTCCTCTCTGCCGTCGGCAAACTTGACGTATGTGGGCTTTTCGGTGGCTTTGAATGCTGCGAATACCTGTCTCCGTGCAGCGCGCACGCGAAACGCAAGGAAGGTTCCGAGACCGAGACCGATAACAGAACCAACCGCAGCATAAGTCGAGAATTTGGAGGCAGCGTTCTTCAAAGCTTGCTTGTCTGATTCTTGGAGGTCATGTTTGAAGTGTTCTTCAGCGAGCTTGGTGAGCTCGTCGCCTTGGTTTGGGCGGAAGGCAGCAAAGGAAGAAGCGGCCATTGTGGGCCTCAGGGATGGGTCAGAGCTTTGCACGAGAAAGAGAGGAGGAGGAGGAGGAGAAGGAGGAAGAGGAGAAGGGGAGACGAACACGATCAGGGCTTCTGGTCTCAATGAAGGTACTGTTACGTCACCGACAACAACGCTACTGGAAGCTTGCCGAACGCTTGCCGGAACGGCCGGGTGCGGAAATGCGAGGTTGTACAGCCGGTTCTTGCTTGGCGTTACGTGACGGTACGTTACCAGACGACCAACAGCCAAATACGTTCCGTCCAAGACGCATTCGAACTGATGACAACGATGAGCATGTCCCTCTACGGCGACCGCGACCCCCGCAACACCAAATCCAAACATAGACCCATCTCGTCGTCTACCACCGCGTCATTCTCCTCGAACCTGTCCGCCCTGATCTCGTCTGCCAAGGCCAAGTCGGGCGGCACCCCGTCCGCGGCGGCCAACCCGAACAAGCGCAAGGCCAACATCTTCACATCGCACAACCGAAATGTCAAGGCTCGCGCTGCCTCCGACCTTGAGCAGGTCCACAAGACCAAGGCCGACCTGGACGCAGTGTCGGCCTCGGAGTTGCACCGCAGCCGACGCAAAATGGAGGAGAAGGCGCGCTTGTACAAGCAGATGAAGCGGGGAGAGCACATCGGCCGCAGAGACTACGACAGCCAGAGCCTGGTGGACTTCGATCGGAAGTGGTATGAAAGCGGACAAAGGCGGGCCGACGACGACAACAGCGACGGCGACAGCTCGGACGATTCAGACTTAGACAACGCGGACGAGCCAGCTGAATGGCTCGATGAGTTTGGCCGGCTCCGGAAGGGCACCAAGAGAGAGAAGGAACGCTCCGAGCGGCAGCAGCGGATCCAGCTGTCGGCCAACACTGCGGCCGAAGAAGACAAGGCCCGTCCACAGGCACCGGCCAACATCATCTACGGCGATACAGTTCAGCACGCAGCATTCAATCCGGACGCGCGAATTGCACAGCAGATGGCTGAGATCGCGGCGAAGAGGGACAAGTCGGCCACCCCACCTCCCGAAACGCATTACGATGCGTCGTATGAGATCAGAAACAGAGGCACCGGCTTCTACGCCTTCAGTGGAGATGCTCAGATGCGCAAGGAGGAGATGGACAGTCTGGCAAAGCAGAGAGTCGAGACAGAGCGAATCCGTAAGGAGAGGGCTGAGGAGGAAGCCAAGGAGAAGGAAACTAGCGAATTGGACAGCCGACCGAAAGCCATGGACGCTGAGCGACACGCACGGGCTGACAAAGAGGTCGACGACTTCTTGCAGTCGCTGGACATACCCAACGCACCCAACGGATGAGCATCGATCGATCTACGCAAGACACGATATTTGATTGATTGATGCTATTGTCTTGACCACACGTATTCCTTCACTGTAAACCCTGGGTTGCATTCATATGCTTGCCTGCCTGCCTGCCTCCCTACCTTCCTGCCTTCCTGCCTTCCTGCCTTCCTGCCTTCCTGCCTTCCTGCCTTCCTGCCTTCCTGCCTTCCTGCCTTCCTGCTTTCCTGCCTTACTCCCCTCGAATCATCGTCTTCTCTCGCCTCGCTCTCCAGGAGTCCTACACATTCAGCTCTCTGTTCGCATCCAGCCATATCGTCGCCCGATACCTGATCCAGTCAATCACATCCCAGCCAATCAAGTCACTGCGCCAACTCATGATCTCGTCCCTCTTAACATGCGACACATTCCCACATCGCAATTCTTCCTTGATTGCAATCAAAACATTGATCAGAGTGAACACAACCAGGCATATCGCCAACTGCAGCGCCGACGCTGCAACACGAGCTAGCCATAGCCGCAGAGCTTTTCTGGCAGTATTATTCGTCGTGCTGCGGCTGCTGCTGCTGCTGCTGCTGCTGGCGCAGCGGTGAATTGCAGCCAGGGGGGAGGGCAGAGGCCTATCGGGTCGCTGCGACCGAGGCGTTTCGGTGTTTGATTGCTTTGACGCATCTGATTGCTGTGGCTTTGACTTGTGTCCGCTCTCAATCAAGACGTATCCATCTGGGCCGGCGCGGAGACCGAAGTCGAAGGGCGACAGGCCGTGGTTCCGACGCTCGCTCTGCGCCTCGTCGATTGCCATCACCACTCGTGCTAGGCATTCAACTAGACGTTCAGAAGCTGAGGCAGGAGGTACAGCAGCAGCAATCTCTCGTCCTATCTTTTTCACCCTGTCATTCTTGATGGATTCAGCTGGTCTGTCATCGGCTTCGCTGGCCGAGGAAGCGCTACCTGACTGTTGGTGAATCTCCTGCTGAAGGTGTTCCGACAAGGGCATTGGGCCTGCAACGAGGTGGTCGCGCTCTTCGATTCCCTGGCGCTTTTCTTCGGTAGGACCGCCATGCAACATCATCGTGGTCCCAGACCACCCAATACTCGTCTTACTTGATTTGCTGTCATCAGTGGGTTTTGCAGCGCCTTGGGAAGACTCTCCATGTAACGAAACTAACGACGTGTTGCTAGATGCTGTGAGTCTGGAGCCACTAGTGTCGCTCGTACTCCCCTTAGAACGGCCCCATTGATGCTCATGCTTTGACTCAGTAGGTGTGCATGAACTGTCTGATATGACTTTGACTGTCTTTCCCGGAGCATTTCTTTGGCGTCGTTGAGGACTTCTCAAATGGAGGGGTGGTGGTAGTGGCGGTGGAGGTCTTGCTAGGCCTGGCGAGGGGATATCCAGCGCCAATGTAGAATTCGGGGGTGTTGCGACAATGAGAATGTCTCTGTCGCGTAGAGACTTGACCGTGCCAGGAGCTGGAGCAAGACTGAGAGGAGCTATTATTAGGTGCATACTCTCGCTCCGGTGTTGCATGGCGTTCACGACTGCTTCGGTAGTAGGCCTTCCGTGCGCTGAGACATGCAAAGTGGACTTGAACAATCTGTTGAACGCTTCATGCTCTCCGGCCTTCTCGTCTGGGTAGCGATCGCGACGGCTGAAAGGCTGAATCGATGGTGAGTGCTTGCTGCCTATTAGCGACGAAGACCATCCAGATGAGTCTCGACTAAATGACCAGGCATTCTCAAGCTCGCCGGCTAGAGTTCTGCGTGTCGATTCCATAGCACTGCCGAGGCTCGTAGCTTCAGTGGAAAGGCTCTGCCAGGGCCCTGTTGGAATCCTCAAGTGCGGCGAGGGGCCAACGAGTGAAAGACTAGGTTGTAGAGCCTTCGCATTTCTGCCCTTTCGAAGTGCTTCGATCGTGCCCTCATTAGCTCTCATATTTTGACGCATAGACAGAATATCCATTTCGAGCTGGTCCATGGTGTCTCTCACGCTGGTCAGTGTCTCCAGCACCTGTCCTCGCACTGTTCGTGCTATCTTCAATCGTTGTGTTGCGCTCTGAAACATCCCTTGAAAGAATTCTGCCCTCCCGGTCTGCTCTCTTTCATGTGCGAGACTCTCCTGAAGATCCCAGGTCAGATCTTGGTTGATATACTGTAGATCTGCCATATTGTGGGCATGGTGCTCCCTAACCACTCCAGGCGATTCTGATTCATCGTAGTCTCTCCAGTGCTGATGCATGAGCTGGTGTATGAATTTTTTACGATTCGTAGTACCCGGGTCAGACGAAGCTCGCAGGCGAGAAGCCGGTAGTTTTTGCGATTCTGGGCCCATGATGAATCAATGCAATGAAGCAAATGTGTAAGGTATCGGTTTTGGCCCGTATCTGAACATGGGATCAGCCACATAGAAGGAATTTTTGCCAGGTTCACAGCCAACGTCTGGCAGAGTGCTTGACAGAGCCTGCACCAGTATGCGGATTCCTATCTTGTCCCGGCTATGGTAGCGAGTACTCGACGACGCGCAAGGCCTCAGAGACGAAGGATACGTCAGCCGCATCCGGAAGAATGGGTATCAGAGGCCAAAGCTCAACAATGAAGCATTGTGGTGTGGCACAGACCCTACAACATTCTTCAATTCGGCTGCAGTTTGTCCGTTTTCAGCATAAACATCTCTATACAGCAGTTATACCTTCTTCTTAGGTGTTGTGTAGCCTGGGCAATCTACTTGCACGATCTCTTGATTTCCGTTCCCCGAGACCACAAGCGCGGTAAGACGGCCTCCTGTCACGCAGTTCGAGTCTAGGCCTCTGTAATACTTACCTATCTGCAGTCCCATCCTTGCGTCATGCCCATACACCACAAAGGTAGGGGTGTCCAGATGAGCTGTGTGCTTTCCCACCAAACTCTTCCACTTCAGGTGGCCTTGTAGAATCGTCTGATATCGGCTCCAAAGTCGAAACCACGGAACACTCCCTTCCTGTGCGTGGAACTTGGAAGGAACGTGGGTCATTAGATCAATAGTCCTCATGTTCATGACCGAGAATGGATCCTGAGCATCTAGCGGTACTCCGGGGACGAGTCCTGCATGGACAACAATGATGTTGCCAATGCCTTTGATGTTCCCTACTTTGAGAACCACAGGTAGCGACTGGAGCCAGTTAAGCTGCTCCTGCGACAATCGAAGGATGAGCTTGGTCAAAGGATCCTTGTCCTTCGGCTTGCCGGTATGGTAACTTTTTCCATTATGTGAACGAAGTGCTGAAGATGCCACATCGTTGGCCATCAAAAGAAGAGTGTCTTCATGATTGCCTCGAACGCACGAGGCATTGTTGGCCATCAAGAAGTCAATGACGCCCGGACTGTCTGGGCCTTTGTTGACCACATCTCCCACAGCAATCAGATGATCAGTCTCTGGCTTGAAGTGAACCTTGTCCATCAGCGCGAGAAGCTCCCCTTTGCAGCCGTGGATGTCACCCACGAAGATTAGCCTTTTCTTCGGGCTGCTCTCGCTGGGAAGATAACGTGAATCCATGTCTCTAATAAATACCATGCCAGCAAAATGAGGTCTGACATTGGAACCAAATAGACCGCCCGCAGATTTCGACAGGTCTTTGTTAAGGGACCGCCAAAGTGCTCTTTCTTCCGCAATCCATGGCCCAACCACTTTCACCCACAGAAATATGATACCCATGACAAGAATGCTCAGGCCTAGTATCAACCTGCGGAATCGCGGGGCCCTAATGGCTAGGAGGCATTCATCAATCCAGTCGTCTAACCAGTCAAAGAACCCTTCGTAAAGATGACGTTCGTTGTCAACGGAGAAGTCTGCGGAGGAAGCAGTTTGAGGATTCTTGAGCCATTCGTTCGTGCAGTATTCGATCAGAGGTCTGTCTCCGGGATATGCTGTGACAGGATGTGCGTTGCTGCTGCGGGTCGAGCAGCCGCTCCAGGACGATCTTGGGGACGACATTGCTATCAGTCAGCAGGCTGTGCTCAGCCGGCGCCGCCACCCGATGACTGCCTTGGGTGCGAGCTTCGTGTCTCTGAATTATGTGGTATTGCAGCTTGGGGCATTATTTCATCTCTGCTCCCGATAAGAAGGGATGGCCGTGGTCATCGTCGCAGTTACCAAACGAACGTCATCCATTGGCAATCACTTCAACCGACGTAGTCGTTGCTTTGCTCCAATACGTACATAACAAGATCTTTATATAAAAGCAAAGCGAAAGAAAAGAGGGCGCTCCACGTTGCTGAAGAGAATGGGCAGAATTAACGAATGAGATGTGGGTTTTACGGACGTGCCCGTTTGGTGACTCCCGCGAATTCCGCCACACTATAGACAATACCGCACTAATGGAGATGGTTCAAACAGCACGACATAATAATTATTATAGGTGGGCAATCGGCGGATTGTCCCTTTTTGATGTGGTAAGTCGTTGTGGATTAATACTACGCTGTGGGCACAGTCCACCAGCCCAGGCTTTTATGAAAATACTGCATTCCAAATCAATTCTTCTCCCTTGGAGAATCATTCCCCTGTTCCTCTCTTACAAGGCCAACCCCGCAATGATCAACCCAACGAGGCCCACACCTGCAACTTGGTTTTTGATACTCAGACCACTGTTATTGCTAGTGGAAGATGAGGAGGCAGCGGAGCCCGTAGCCGAAGCAGTGCCTGAACCAGAGTGGGAAGATCCAGTGGCACCGCTGCTAGCACTACCAGATGAGGCGCCTGCAAAAGTGTCAGTCTTGTACTGTCTGCTCTCAGTGTCTAACTTACTAGATCCCGATCCTGAAGTGGCAGTAGCAGACGCAGACGCAGCTGAGCCAGAGCTACCAGCCGTGCCGGTTGCTGCCGCACCGGTAGCGCCGGATGACGGGAAAAAGAGGGAGGAGATACAGGAAGCCTGGCACGCTGCGTAGGATGAGGTCTCGTCTGGCGAGCCGTTACCCTGAGGGCATTGTGCAGCACATTCAGTTGTCTGGTTGGCCTGGAGCTGGGATGGGCATGGCACGTTGACACAAGCAGCTTGGCAACAAATGTCGCTGGTGCCGCAGGCCTGGATACACTTCTGTTCGGCGCTGAGAGAGGTGCTGGCAGGGGCCGAGGATTCGGTGTTTGAAGCTGGGGTCGAGGTGCTGGAGTCAGTGACGGACTGAGAAGAGACAAGGGCAACAAGGCCAAAGGTAGCGAGGGTGGTGAAGAAATGCATCTTGAACGAGAGTCTGAAAAACGAGTCTGAAAAACGAGAGTCTGGACAGTTAGTTGGGTAGATTGGTTGAACGGGAACAGGTACGGGGAAGAAATCTGGACAGAAGTTCGCGTTATGCAACATAAATAGAATCTGGGGTGTCACATTGGCCAAGAGACAATTTCGCGTTCGACCCCAGGTTGTGTTGTCCTTGGGTGTGGCTTTGAACTTGCCCTAGTGTGGTAGCACCCAGATCTGATTCGGCAAATTGCGATCGACTCCTGAGACATTCGTTTGTTGGGTTTCGCAGCATGGCCTCACGTGGCGAGCCATTGGGCATGGAGCAACTATTCTGCCACAGTCGAGCGCTTTTGGTAGCCACACAGCAAGGACTAAGCAATTCAAAGCACCTCTACATTCTTGACAGTCCCTGTGAAGCTCTTCGTCTCAGACGCAGTCACAACAAAAGACATTGATCTGTGAAATTAGTTTCTTGGCGTGACTAGTAGCCTAGACACGTGACTAGAGCTGCCGACCAATTGAAGCTTAGAACACTTTGGCCAGGGGGTTTCCAATTCATGTCGCCTTTCACCAGCACATGGGCGAAAGGCAATTCGCTTTTGACAGGCCTAATAATAAGAAGCGTGCTTTTCCTGTCTCGAAAATATTAGTCTGTCCAGTCCAGCCCAAGAGAGCTCTAGCCAAAGAGTAGCTAGCTTCTTTTCAGCCCTGGTTTGAATTCTCGATTCTCGAATTCTTTCATTACCTCAACTGCCAAGAGACAGGGAGCCAATCAGAGGAGGCAAACAACACCCGGCTCTCGCGACGCGTTGTACGGTAATTAACCTGTAACTGACCTCGCGAGAGAAGTGTTGGAGATAGGCACTGCTTCCAGTCTCAAAATGATATAAGCAGTAGGCAATTTTCCATTTACAATGTCTGAACCACGGTCCAGTTTTGGCCAGGGAGGTGCCTCAGATGGCGAGCTCATTGCAGAACTTCGAGAGCGACTAACAGAAGCATCCATCAAATGCTCTGAAAGATGTCTCTACCAATCAGCCAAATGGTAAACTCGCGACAGCTTCCTTTGACATTGCTGATGATATCAGGGCGGCGGAGATGCTAAACTCGCTTCTGGTGGATCAGGGCCAAGATGGTGACTCCCAAATGATGAACCTCGACATACCTCCGTCGTCTTACCGTGTCTTTTCAACGAGCTACGATGATCCTGATGAGGCAGCGCTTGAGGCAAGGGACGCTCCAAAGTTCATACTTGCCAAGTCCTTTTTTGACACCAAGGAGTACGACAGATGCGCTGCTGTCTTTCTTCCGCCACCCCTTCCAGCTGGGGGTCTGGCTATTTTTGAACGCCCCAAGGGACTAACACCAAGTTCCACACCTTCCAAGCCGAAAGGCAAGACAAAGTCTGAAGATCTACCTGCATCTCAGTTTCGCAGCATCAGCCAGAAATCTCTCTTTCTTGCGCTATATGCTCGCTATCTTGCTGGTGAGAAGCGTAAGGAGGAAGAGAGCGAAATGGTCCTTGGTCCAGCTGACGGCGGACAAACCATCAACCGAGAACTACCTGCCCTGGCACGCAATCTAGAAGCTTTCTTCCAGGAACGCGATATATCCGATCCTCAACTCAAGCGCTCTCAGGGCTGGCTCGAATATCTTTATGGAGTTGTCCTCGCCAAATCCAAACAAGAGTCCATGGCCCAGCAATGGCTGCTGCGTTCCGTCAGCCTCAACCCCTACCACTGGGGGGCGTGGGAAGAACTCTCTTCCCTTGTCTCCTCTGTCGAAGACCTAAACGCACAGCTCTCTTCTCCTGGCCTCCCCCAAAACATCATGTCCCTGATCTACCAAACTTATGTATCTATAAGCCTGTCCTCCACCACTGAACCAGCCTCTACTTTGTCCGCTCTGCAAATCCTCTTTTCCATCTTCCCCACCTCCACCTTCCTGTCCACTCAACTCGCACTGTCCCACTACCACGCGAAAGACTATGACGCCAGCACCACCATCTTCGAATCCCTGCTCACCAATCACCCGTATCGCCTTGACGCACTCGATCACTACTCCAACATCCTCTACGTCATGGCCGACCGCCCGCGCCTGGCCTTCTTGGCCCACCTGTGTACGGCGCTGGACAAATTCCGCCCCGAGACTTGCTGTGTGGTTGGCAACTACTACAGTCTCTGCTCTCAGCATGAGAAAGCGGTCATGTATTTCCGCCGAGCACTCACACTCGACCGCAGCTTCGTTTCTGCATGGACGCTGATGGGGCACGAATACATTGAACTGAAAAACAATCACGCAGCCCTTGAATCGTACCGGCGCGCTGTCGACATTGAGCGAAAGGACTACCGGGCATGGTACGGGCTGGGCCAAGCGTATGAAGTACTCGATATGTTATTCTATGCCCTGTACTACTTCCAGCGCGCTGCTGGCCTTCGGCCATATGACGCTAAAATGTGGCAAGCGGTGGGAGCATGTTACGCCAAGATGGACCGATTAGATCAAGCCATTAAAGCCCTGAAACGTGCACTCGTCGCAGGCACGTACTTTGAAACGATCGAGTCGCCTCAGGCATCCTTCACCACCAGCACCACATCCGAGCATCATCAACAACGATCCAAGAAGAAAACCAATCGCACTGGTCGCAAACTCCTCGACCCGGATACCCTGTTTCAAATCGCTAGTTACTACGAACGCCTCGGTAACGAAGTCGAGACAGTCAAATACATGGATCTATGCGTGGCACAGGAGACTGGCTCGTCAGCGCCCAGCATCTCAGCAACGGAAAAACGGATGCGAAAGCGCCGGAGGGCAGAAGCCCGGAAGGCAGAATTGGCTGAGGTGAGGAAACAGGGTGGTGGTGCGGTGTCGATGGGGCCACAGGACTCGCAAATGTCGGATTTTGGTGGTGGTGGTGCCGATGGCGATACCGAGATCCTATCCTCGCCTAGTCCGCCGCAATCAAGCCCTGAGTTAGCGGGCGAGGATGAGGATGAGGATGAGGAAGAAGCAGAAGGACCAGAGGCAATCAATGATGGCTTCGGAACGGGTACGACAGCAGTCACGTCCAAGGCAAGGCTGTGGTTGGCTCGATACGCTTTGCGGACCGGCGACCTTGACAAGAGTGAGAGATTGGCAGAAGAGTTGTGTATGGACGGGTATGAAGCTGAGGAGGCCAAGAGTTTAGTCAGGGAGGTTAGAGGGCTCAGGGACGCGGACCCGGGAGTGGAGAGGAGGGGCATTGACTAATTATGGGGAAATGACAAAGGACAGTCAGTAGTGACAACGAGTATGATTAATTCAAGTCTGTCCATAGCATTAGATATTGATGCATATTAGATCGAAATATGCCTAACGAATGTGTTCCCCGTGCTATGCTCCCTTGCCTCCGCACTAACTTAACTGATTATATTATTTGTTTCATCACTCTATTCCCCAACTGCAATACTAACTACATCGACAGTCTCCCACCTGCAGACAAATAGATGCTTTGCTATGCAAAAAAATTCGTTACCACAACCGGCCGTCAATCGTTCACTCAGCGCTCGCGTTGAATCATTAACATCCAAAAAAGACAGTGTCTAGATCATTACATTCAACTCCACAATCCAGCATGATCCGCCATGATTTAGAAAGACATTTTATCACTCAACTGAAGATTGGTCGTCCCAGCACGTTGCTGCTCCTTCTAAAATATACTTTGCTTCCACCAGCTGCATCCGTAGTTGCAGGAGGTTTAACGGGCCCAGTACCGATCTGGATCATTGCTCCCGACCTGGGTGAGAGCTTGGAAGCAGCCGTGGGAGATTGCGGGTGCAGGCCTTCGTACACCGGCGTTTTTGCTCGATCTCCGGTAGCATCGGTGGTGACTGTTGGAGCAAATGAAACCAAGCTGGGTACTGAGGATATGATGGTATTGGCCGACGTGAGCTGCGTGACTTTCGATATTTCGGAGCCTGTCATGCTCATGGTATCGCCGTCTCTATGCTCTCGCCGTGATCTCTCAATGAGTTTCGAGATGGCGCTTGGCATCATGGAAGGGACGCTGCTGGCGCGCTGAGAAGATCCGACCGTCTTCTTTCCTGCCGGCGGCGCAGGAGACAGCGCTCTGGGTCTGGTGGCATGGGCTTCAGCTCTCCTGTCTGCCAGGTCTTGAACTGCTGCTTTGCATTGCTCGTTGATCCTACGTACGGTGGCCGCTACTGCTCCCACCTTCTCCTTCACCGAAGCTCCTTCCTCGGGAAGTTCAAACTGGCCAAGAGGGCTGCCGATTCGAGGTTGCCCTCCGTGTCCTGCAATAGCCACAGTGAGCGGCAATTCGCGAGTATGTCGCTTCGACTCTGGTCCATCTTCATCCCCAGGCTTGAATGAAGGAGACTGGGAGGCGGAAGCCGGGAGGCCAATCGAACTCAAAGAATTGCCCTGGAACGATCTACGTCCCACAGGTGCTGGTCTATTTTGGTCCCAGAGAAGCGAGGATATGACACGCTCGATGTATGTGATTTGACCGGATATGAGAGATGTTAGGTGGATGATCGCACGGTGTGCTTCATCTCGTTCCTGAGCCAGCTGAATGTACAGCTCCCCAAGCTCGGAGTTAGTAGTGAGACTGGTATCACGTGACCACTCGGTCTCTTCAATGAGTTCCTGTTGCAGCGCCAAGGCCTTATTCGCCTCCTTGAGCTCGCTCTGTAACTCCAAGACATGGTTCGACAGTTGTTTCGCGTGCAGAGTTTTATCCCTCAGCTGACTTGCAATGGCAACATTGTCTCTCATCTGCTGATTGATACGAGACTGCAGCTTCCGAGAGTCTTCAATGAGAGCTTCGGTACATTCACAAAGCTCGGAGTATTCTTTCCTCGAGCTGTGTAAATCGGTTTCAAGGGAGCTTTCGCGCTGCATCAGATCCATGATTTTGCCTTCTGATCTTTGCTTAACCTTGATGTATGACATCCAGGCATCGTCGACACTCCTCGAGAGATAGTTGCGATCATGGACCAAGTCAGCGAGCTCTTGGGTGCTAATCTTGGTCGAATGGCGTTTAACACTGTCCAGGGCAGCCAGAAGCTTGAAGTTCCGTCTGACTCGTCGAGCAATGTGGCTCATGGCGGCCTGAACTTGGGCAGGGTTCCACCAGGCTGGATCTCTGACGGCTGATACAGTCCTGCCAGAGCTGACGACGGCACCGAAAGCATGGAATTTAGAGTTGTCGTATGCCGATTTGAGATGTTTAGGCACACCGGTCTCGACTGGTCCGAGGGCCTTGGCCAGTAGCTTCGCGTACCTCTTACGGAGTCGAGGACTCAGGGATCCGGGAGGCCTTGATGTGAAAATACGCTGGAAATCCAAGTCGACCAACAAAGCATCATTTGGAGCAGTAAACAGGGAGCGAGTTTGTTTTGTCACACCCAAGATGTACGGCGCCGGCTCATCAATGTGTTCTTGGGCTTGCCGGCCATAGACCAGTGGCACGTACAACCCGGCCCATGTCTTGACATAGAAACGTACAGACTCAGCTACATTCGTTAGCACAGCCGGATGTTGACTGGTGAAGATGATTCGTCCCTGGGGAGACAAGGCAGCTTCGATGACGGCGACAATCTGTTGTGGCGTCAAGCAACAGAACAGAGGCCACAAGGCGAAGTTTTGAAATCTAGCCGGGTCTGCTGGCAGCTTATAGCAGAATGTATAATCCTCAACATCGATGCGGAGTAACTGCTCTGTCTGCGGAGGTGGCATCTGGGTCAGGCGCAAGACACCCTCATTGTTGAACCTGTCGGGTTGTTTGCCGAACAACATCCAGGTGTAGCGCAGGTAGTCACTCATCAAGTCAAACAGAGGGTAGTGAGACAGATATGAGAGACAGTATGGCATCCATGTCGCGGTTTCGCTGTTGATAATCTCGGCTGCTTGTGGCGTCAAGACTTGGAGAATCTTTGCCTGTCGCTTAGGGTCGATCTTGACCCAGAGTCGAAGAGCGACTCCATAGAAACTGCTAGACGACTGCGATTGGAGCACAAAGGGATGGCACATCGATTCTGGAGGCTTGTCGCCACACACAAGTTCTGCGTCATTTGGGAAAGCGTGCTGAAAAGGTCAGTTGTGGCACGGCCTATTTCTTCGGGCCAACCATACCTTCAATGCACAAGAAAACAAGTGAGCTGTCTGAACATCCTGGTCATGTGGCGGGATGCTGCCGAGGATGGTGGGCGAAATAGAGGATCCAAGGGCACGGTGGGCTCGCTGATGGATGGGTCCTGCTGGTTGAGGGCAGAAGTTCCAGTCCGTAGGGTTCCGACTCAATCCACAGACCATGTAGGCGTGTATCAAGCTGGTCGCCTGGTTGATGAGGGGTTGAGCCACTTGCGAGGCAATGTGTTGAGAAGGCGGCATTCTCTTCAAAGAAGAGGCACGGTCGGGGATAGGTAGACCACTACTTGATCCAAGTCGTGCCACCGATGGTTTCGTAGACAGAGTCGGTGTAGACGGCTTTAAAGACCTGCTGTCCTGGTCCGTCATCGACGTAGTGGTGGCCCTTGTCGTTGTCGCCGCAATCGCCGCTGCTGCTGCCGCTGCTGCTGCCATTTCGGTCCGCACGAGATGTAGGGTCGGTCACAGCCGTAGAATATAGATACTAACCTCATAGAAACACACCCACCACATAATAAAGACGACCAATGCGCAACGAAAGATTTCAGTAATTCCTCAGGTAAGAATTAAAAACTCGTCTCAGTGCCCGGGGGGGAAGTTCGTCAATTACGGGCGCTAAGAGGATATTCTCTCGCCAGCTTCGGACTTGACTGGCTGTAATAGTATAAGATCTTCACGCTACTCCCACGCTACTGATGGCCCAGCCAATTCTCCTTTCTTCCGGTGGTCGCGCCACATGGTCGGACCATGATAGCTCAGCCGAATGCGGGATAGGCAATATCATCAAGGCTCCACTACTGCTCCACAATTGCTCGTCTAGATCGTTCCCCTCACCAGGGAGGCGAAACTTACTGTGGTAACTGCATCGAGTTTGTCTTTAACGAGGTTGCAGGGATCTTAGACACGAAGGAAAAGGTCGGTTGCTGCACGAAGTATGATAGGGCTTTGAGTGTGAATTCTTGGGTCGGGTCGAAAGAACCGTCCTCGTGGACAAGAATTGGATATGAGCGGAACGGATCGAGAGGTGCCACACATGCACTCACGTAAAGACCGGATCCAAAATAGAGTGAGAATAGCGCATGTCCAGGTTTCAAAGCTTTAAGCAATCAACCAGTCAGACACCAGGCGGGCTTGACCGGGTGTCGGTGGCCCAAGCTTTCCGGGTACCTGCATTTGCGTCCACTCGGCTCGTTTCATGTAATACGGAAGTCGTCCGAAGCAGCAGATGCACACATCCGGTTACGTGCGAGGCCTGGGCGTTGGGCTGCAGCATTCATCCGATGATGTACTCACACAAATCGAGGACATGGGCCCCTTTATCAGCCTCATGGCGTTGCTACACTTATTTCGACGACCTCCAGTACGTGTTCTAGGGTATTCCTGCTCAGGATTGTTCTTCCTTTGGCTTACTACCTAGGTTGCCAATGCCTGTATTCCGATGACTAACCTTGTGTGAAGCCAAAACTTACTTTCACAATCATACAAGGACTAGCCTGGCTAACTGATTGCTTACCGCTCTGACTGGTTATCGACCAATTTGAATATCTACCTTTTGTTCGTGACCTGGTGCGATTGCGTCAATCAGCATCCGGATGGACAAAAGGCTCAACGGCGTGGCGTATGTATGGCTCACCTGAATTCAGGCCCAGGACGGGAAAGCAGTCAATCGATGAGAGATTTCATTGAGTTTGCAAGGTGCTCAATCGAGCACGAGTCTCACGGACCAGTCGACCAGAAGGTCCTTCTTCCGGGTACATGGGCAGGACCGAAAGCCTGGCATCCCGGATGAGAGATTCATCACCAAGGATCTCCACCGTGTCGACCTACACTGAAGGATTTCGATTATTGTCGGCCAGCAAAGTGAGATATTCTGCTCACTTGGACGTTACAGTGCAAGCTGGCTCGGTCGCAGATTTAAAAGACCTGTGCAGGTACACGTGCAAGTACTATGTATACTGATTGTGAGTCCCAAGAAGCCGGTGCAGGGATCTTCGCTGACCAAGTCCGGTGGTGGCCACGCGCTAGTCGCCATGCTTCAAAACAATTCGACGAGTGAAATTGCCCGACTCTTAGGCCAGCCGAGCCGTCAAGCGATCTCCATGAGGCTGATAACGGCCTTGCATGATTCGCTGGACTTTGACCTTGTTGTTTTCAGAGCAAGTGGGCTTTTGTAGTCGCACCAACCTGCGACACTGGTGCGCTACAGGCCCAGTAACACAATTTCCTCCCAGAATGAGACGCGAGCTCTCTGACGTGTTGAGCCTTTGGTTATCAACTCTGGTCTTCACCTCGAGAAGCGTCGGACGAGTATACGGAACCGATGTGACAGGCACAGATGGCTCTGTCCTTCTTCCATGGCGACCAGCTGGTGCGCGGCGCGGCAGCTGCGGAGATTGAACAACCCGCGCTCCCATCGCGCACTCTGTCGGACGAAGGCGGAAAAGGTCAACGTCCCCTGCCGCACACCATCCGCAAGCTGCATTCCGAGACAGCCTTGGGTGCACAGGCACGGGCAGAAGAAACTTCACTTAGACGACACAGCTTTGCACGCGAGGACAAGGGGAAGGAGCCTCTCCGGCCAGAGTCTAGAGGCAGACCGGTGACATTGTACAGCTACCACAGCGACTCTTCTGAGTCTCTGCCGGTCGAAGTGTCACGGGGTCGGCCGATGGCCATACTGAGTGTGCGCAAGCCGAGTTTCCTGAATGTTCGCTCGAATTCAACAAAAGTGTCGACGGTGGAGCCAGAGAGACCAAAGTCAAGTGGCAATCAGCGCATGTCGTGGAAAAAGAAAGAACCCTTCAAGCCTCGACTACATGAAGAGTTCTCGATCGAGCAACGCGTCAGCATCCAGGCGGAAACACCGGCAAGGGAAAGGCCAGATCCATCGAAACGGACATCAGCAAGTCGTGGCAATACAACTGTTAGAGAAAGCGGCGGCGGTGTCGGGGGCGCAAGGTCTAGCCACAGCGTCAAACAGAATCCACCGCGGTTGTTCGTACCACCCAAAGACACTATTCGACCGGCGCAATTTTTGGCTGAGTCGCTGGCTCATGTCATTGTTGGCGAATGGCTCTACAAAGACCCTCATAAGCCAGGGTTGATGCCTCAGGCAAACATTCTACAACGGCACCTCGGCCCGCCGCCACGGGGCTCGACGGGGTTGCCTCAGAAGCGCTGGTTCCGGATCGATCCATACGAACGGCTGTTGACGTGGAGCAGCAAGTGGGATTCGACAGCGTCTGCACGGCATAAAGCTCGAAGGAGAGGTAGGTGTTTCATTACCAATTCAGCCTGGTGCGCCATGGCAAGGTGCTAACTTGGTGCTGCAGTACCCATCAAGCTCGTTTTTGAAGTGTCAAACCGGCTTGTGGTTGATGGTTGCATACCGGCACACGCAATGCCTCACAACGAATCGATAGTGGTCGTTGCGCCTCTCCAAGTGCTGAAGATCACCGCACCGGACGAGACACGACACGCGCTATGGATGACAGCACTGCAATACCTTGTGGATTCGAAGAACATCCCGGCACACGCCTGGCCGGACGTGCTCGCCACTCGGCTGAGCCCGCTCAGCTCGGTGGGAGCTGCTGGGACGAGAGCAATGGTGATACGGCCGTCTCTCCTACCCGTACCGATACGCACGCCTGTGGGAACGTTGGGTGCTGCTGCTGTGTCGACGGCGGCGACGGCAGCAGCAGCAGCCGCAGAAGCAGCAGCACTCGGGGCTGGGCCGAGCAAGCCGCTTCCGCCGACCCCGTCGTCGTCGTTGGCAGCAGCAGCAGCATACCAAGCACGCGCCCAAACATCATCTACGGCCATGACACCGCCAGCCGTGCCGCGCTACTCGCACCACGCACAGCGCGATTCCGAAGGCCAGCTGTCCGTGTGCAAGAGCGACGTGTCAGCGGCCAGTCTGTCGCCCAGCATGAAGAGCAGTAGCCACAGCAATAACAACAACAACAACAACAAGAGCTTCCTCAGCGAGCATGCCGAGATGTACGCTTCGAGCAGCGAGCGACAACCCCCAGTGAGTCCTGAGAAAGCTCAGCGGCAGCAGCAGCAGCAACAACCACAACAACAACAACAACAACAACAGGAACAGGGGCAGTTACTCCAGCCGTACGAACACCAACACCGAGAACACCGGCCGCAAGAGCAGGAAGTTGCCACGGTGACAGACGACGGGTCTGATGACTATGAAGTTGATCAGATGGACGAGCTGGTGGCTGGGCTGGGGAACATTTGAAAGAAGGAAAGAGAGAAAAAGCTGATTTGAATGCTCAGGTTTCGAATGAATGTGTGGTCTATGTCAGAGAGAGAGAGAGAGAGAGTGTGTGTGTATGTGAGTACTTGGCGTATGTCTGTATGGAGTGTAAACGAAGTGCTCCTGTTACCCTTTTTTCTCTCAAATAAGCTGTCACACTTTACACACACCACAACACCACAGCGAAGGGTATGTTATTGCGCTATACAAGGGGTGTCCATTCTAACTCCTGCATTAACTATAGGCAATAATAACTAGCGAGATGAGTAGATGTGCAACAGGAGACTGTGGGGTTCAGCAAATGGATTGCTTGCTATGACGATGGGTCAGCTTCACTGTTGGAGCAATAATACATCTCTGCAGGCGGCCAATCTAGTCGTCCTCAACACTGGCAAACTTCTCGCTCATGGTGGTCAAGAGCTGGTCGTACTTCTTGCTGACGCCCTCCTCGTCATCGGGAACCTCAAACTTCATGCTGCGCAAGGAGTGCTGGATATCAGAGGTACTTTCTCGCACCTTGGCCCAGCTCTGGCCCGCGGCGACGGCTCTCTGGGCCTCGTCGTGGAAGCGCATAAAGGCCTTCATCATGTACTCGGTCTTCCAAAGCGGGCAGAACTGGTCGTAGTCGGAGTAGCCGTTTTGCTGGAGAAAGTCGTCCTTGAGCATGGCGGCGACGTCGAGGATGATCTTGTCCGAGTCGCCCAAGGCGGACTTACCCACCAGCTGGACGACTTGGTCGAGGTCTTCAGAGTTGGTGAGCAGCTCCTTGATGCGGTTGCGCAGTTTGGGGAATTCAGGGTGGTCGCGGCTGTAAAATTCGTCGAGGATGCTGGTGTACTTGCTATAGGAGAGCGAGGTGTTGATGGAGGGGAAGTGCTTGCGCTGGGCAAGCTTCTTGTCGAGCCCCCAGAAGACTTGGACGATGTTGAGGGTGGCGGTGGTGACGGGGTCGGAAAAATCTCCGCCCGGAGGCGAGACCGCGCCGACAATGGAGACACTGCCGGTGCGTTCAGGCGAGCCAAGCGCGGTTGCCGCACCGGCTCGTTCATAGAAGGAGGCCAGTTTGGCTGAAAGGTAGGCGGGGAAGCCTTGATCGGCGGGCATTTCTCCCAGCCGACCAGAGATTTCTCGCAGGGCCTCGGCCCATCGTGACGACGAGTCGGCCATCATGGCAACGGCCTTGCCCTGGTCGCGGAAGTACTCGGCCACGGTGATGCCCGTATAGATGGACGCTTCTCGCGCGGCCACAGGCATGTTGGACGTGTTGGCGATGAGACAGGTGCGCTTCATGATCGGCTCCTTGCGGCCCTCGACCGTGATGGAGAGCTCGGGGAAGTCCATCAAGACTTCGGCCATTTCGTTTCCGCGCTCGCCTGGTTGGTGTCAGTTGGCCCTGTACGCACTTGATCAGCAGCAGAAAAGGCAACAACGTACCGCAGCCAACGTAGACGATGATATCGCTGTTGGAGAATTTGGACACCGACTGCGAGATGACGGTCTTGCCACAGCCAAAGGCACCGGGGATGCAGACAGTGCCACCCTGGACAGAGGGGAACAGGGCATCGAGCACGCGCTGGCCGACGATGAAGGGAGAGTCGGCACGCAGGCGCTCGGTGACAGGGCGAGGCACACGCACAGGCCAGGTCTGCATCATGGCGTATTCTTTGGTCTGGCCATTGAACTCGACTGTCAGCAGCGGCTCGGCAACCGTGTACTCGCCCTTCTTGGCGATCTTCTTGATCGTGCCGCGAGCTCGGGGCGGCAGCAGGATGCGGTGCTCGTTGAGCAGACTGTTCTCGACCACCTTGCCCCAGACGTCGCCGCCGCTGATGTGGTCGCCCTCCTTTAGGGTCGGGGTGAAGGGCCACTTCTTGGTGCGGTCAAGCGAGGGCACCGAGATGCCACGGGGAATGTAGATGCTGTTGGTCTTGTCGGCGATCGTCTTGAGAGGGCGCTGGATGCCGTCGTAGATGGTTTCCATCAGCCCAGGGCCGAGTTCGACCGAGAGCGGCTTGCCTGTGCGCAGGACAGGGTCGCCGACGGTGACGCCAGCTGCAGGTGGCGTTAGCTAGGTAGCTAGCTACAGCGACAGCTAGAGCGGCAGCGGCAGCAACAGCGATAGCTATAGCTGCAGCGGGCGTGCAGCACGCTGGGAGGGGAGCTTACCAGTCTCCTCGTAGACCTGGATGGTGGCCTTGTCGCCATCAATGCGGATGACTTCGCCGACGAGCTCGTCGTGGCCGACCTTGCAAAGCTCGTACATGGCGACGCCGATCATGTTCTCGGCGACGACGACAGGGCCGGAGATGGAGAAGATCGCGCCATTCTGGGCATCGTCGTCGCCAGCAGGCTCGTTGGCAGCAGGCATGGTGCTGGATGAGGCGAGGGCGATGGCGAGGGCGATGGCGTGGGTGTGGGTAGTGATGGAGGCAGAAGGCGTAGAGCCGGCGGTGGAGCTGTTGGCGAGCGCGGGCGTAGGTGCGGGCGTAGGCGTAGGCGTAGGCGTAGGCGTAGGCGTAATAGGCGTAGGCGTAGGCGTGGGCGTAATAATACAGCTGAGGGTGCTGCGGGCGCGGGTGCGGGTGCTGCTGCGGCCGCCCAGGCTATGGCTATCGATAATATCGATGTCCTCGACCAGATCCGGCACCAGCGCGTGCGGGCCACGGGCACGCGCCAACAGCTCGTCAATGCTCTTGTGTGTGATCAACTCGACCACCGAGCGCGGCCAGGGCGTAATGCGAGGTCTACCAAGGCCTATCTGGAGCATCAGTCATGGCCTGTGGACGCATGGCGGCTGCAACGAGCCTTCGACGGGTGCGTGAGATGCCGGCCATATGGCCCCTAGCTGGCGAGCGGCCCAGCCCCCTTTCAGTAAGGCCAATGCCTACAAGTATTAACGATAATACTATTAACGATAATACTATTATTATTATTATTGCTCTGTTGGTCTGTAGTCGTGGCTGTCAGTTCACACCGTCTGCTGGGCCCAGTCCTTCTGTGCCCAAATGAAGCCTGTCCTTCTGTGCGCAAATGAAGCCAGTCCTTCTGTGCCCAAATGAAGCCAGTCCTTCTGTGCTCAAATGAGCCCTGTCGCCCTGTCCTGGGTGTGCCAGCCATCAAGCTATCCCTCGTAGCTATCTATCTCTCTGTCTCTCCAAGTCAGCATATCTGTGCTCGGACGAAGCAGGTCAGCTGCTTCACTGTCTAGGTTCAGTAGCGCCTAAGCCGATGGCTTGGGCACAATCAAGTAATAAATCGACCTGGCCAGCAGCCAACCACGCAGCACCAGTCGGCCGTCTCCAACGGTGGTGCGGCCTGCAGCTTGCGGCTTGGCCCATGACACCCCACCACCCCCGGGCACCACCCGGACACCACCCAGACACCACCCAGACACCACCCAGACACCACCATTCCTGCCTGCCACTTGTTGATATCCTCGCTCTCCCATCTCCGACGCCGTCTCCCTGTGTCTGCGGGCATCGAAGCTGCCAGCGTGCTAGTGACTGCATTGTGACCACCGAGCCCTCGCCTCTGCTGTATTCTTGTCGACAGTCCACGCCACCCGATTGCTCGGCCCATCGTTAGTCCAGGCCGACGTCTATCGTCAGCATCCCCACGCGCCCTGCACGACGACGACGGCGCCTCCTCACCGCTCTTTACCACGACCAGTCCTCCTGACACGGCAATCGCGTTCATAACAAGCCGACTAGCTCTGCAATCGTCGCTGGCAGCCTGCAACCCAGCATCCGCAGCTCTCCAGGCTGCAGCTGCGCTCCCGCCGTCTTGCCACCCCTCCACCGGTACCGAGTTGACTCTGCCGCGGGCGGCCCAGGCCGCCACCTAGTCCTGGCACAGCAGGACCCTGTCCAGGGCTCCCTTCTCATCGACGACGACCTAACGAATTCGAATCCGCCACCCCGAGCTGGGTTTCCTGAATCCTACGACGCCGACGCCGACGCCGACGCTGACGCCGACGCTGACCGCCCACCTGCGCGCTCGGATCGGCTTGCAGACAGGGCTGCCCGGCCACGACTCAGCATAGCAAGCTCAGCCCGTGCCGGCACACGGAGGAGACGCCGTTCCTCGCTCGACTTGGCCCAAACAGACGACGATCAGCCAGACGAGGCCTCTGCCCCCGGACTCGGCCAGCGTAGCGCCAGTCCCCACTCAAAGAGACGGCGACTTGGCAAGACCACGATGAGAGTTGCCGACGGTGGGATCCACGCAGTAGCAAACGGACACTGGCCAGAAAGCAACGGATCGACGGCTAAGAAGGCCACGCCACCAGCGGTCAATGGCCACGACCGACCGGCGACGGCGAGGCCAGAGACGTCCTACACAAACGGCAGCGTCAAAAAGCGGAGCCCGGTCAGGTCACCGACCTGGTTCGGCCATGATAGAGAAGAGGTGACCAGAATCCTGATCCAGGGCCTGCTCGACATGGGCTACTCCGATGCTGGCCAGGTTCTGGTCGACGAGAGCGGCTTTGAGCTTGAGAGCGCGCCGATCGCAGCGTTCCGAGCGGCCATCATAGCCGGAGAGTGGCTAGAGGCCGAACATATCCTGCTGGGCTCGCGTCCAGCCGAGGATGGGCGGCTAGCAGAAGAGCAGCCAGACGGCGACGGCGGCGGCGCCATCGTCCTGGCCGAAGCAGCCGACCGAGGCCAGATGCTGTTTTGGATCCGGCGGCAGAAGTTCCTCGAGGTGCTCAAGCACCGCGATCTCGGCCTGGCCTTGATGGTGCTCAGACAGGAACTGACACCCCTAGACCAGGACATCAACCAATTGCACGACCTCTCATCCCTGTTGATGTGCCCGCCCGAAGACTTGCATGCCAAGGCCAGGTGGCCGGCGACGATAGAAGAGTCTCGACAACTGCTTCTGCAGGATCTGTCGCGGTGCATTGCGCCGTCTGTGATGATCCGGCAGCATCGGCTGGCCGAGCTGCTCGACCAAGTCAAGCAGTCGCAGATCAATCAGTGCCTGTACCACAACACCCCCCTGGCCCCGTCCCTGTATGCCGACCACCTCTGCAGCCGCGACGGATTCCCTCTGCACACGTCGGTGCAACTGGCCGAGCACACCGGCGAGGTCTGGCACGTGCGATTCTCGGCCGACGGAACTAAGCTGGCCAGCGCCAGTCAAGACAAGACGGCCATCATCTACGACACCCGGACCTTCCAAGTCCTGCACCGGCTCAAGGAACACGCCAAGGAGGTCACGTTTGTGGCCTGGTCTCCGGACAGCAAGAAACTGATCACGTGCTCCAAGGACTCGAAGGCGCGCGTCTGGCATGTAGACACGGGCGAATGCCGGGCCACATTCGAGCACCGCACGGGAGGCAGCCAGTATGCGATCACCGGAGCGGCGTGGGCGCCCGACTCGACCGAGTTCGTGACGGCCAGCCACGACAACATGTCGACGCTGGTGCACTGGACCACACACCGCAGCCAGCCGCTATACGAGTGGCCCGAAAGCTTCCGCACCGACTCGGTAGCCATCACGCCGGACGGACAACGGGTCGTGGTTACCGACACGACCGAGAGACTGCACTGCTTCGACCTGCGCACCCACCGCGAGGAATTCGTGCTGCGTCTGGAGTCGCGAGTGACGGGCTTGAGCGTTAGTCGGGTTAGTAATCAGGTGCTGATGAATATGGCCAAGGGGGAGGTGCACATGCTCGACCTGCACACCGGCGACACCGTGCGGCGCTTTGTGGGTCAGCAGCAAGGCAATTTCATGATTCGCAATTGCTTTGGCGGAGCGGCCGAGAATTTTGTGCTCAGTGGCAGCAAAGGTAGGTCGCCCAGACACCACTCAGCTGGGCCTGGGCCTGGCGCTGACGGCACGCAGATGGCAAAGTGTACGTGTGGCACAAGGAGAACGAGAGCCTGATCGAGACGCTTTCGGGCCATGGCAAGGGCCAGGGCGGTGAAGAGTGTGTGAACACGGTGGACTGGAACCCGGTGGATGCGGGCATGTTTGCCTCTGGCGGCGACGACCGCAAGGTTCGAATGTAAGTTCGGCATCCGTCGTCTTGCCTTGGACACCACCGACGTTGGCTGACAAGAAATACCAGATGGACCAACTCTGCACCGGCTGGCCACGCCGGAGGCCGCTCCATGGAGGCCGCTCTGTTTCAGCCCGACACCAGCAGGACGAGTGCTATTCGATCGACTCTGTAAATTCAACTAGACAGCGAGCGACACGAAGGAATCCGAGGCGTTGTTCAGACAGGGCATGAGGGCCATAGATTTGGATAGGGCGCGGCATGGCAGGCGTTTTGTAATTGCACCACAGTACAGCACAGCACAGCACTACACTACACAACACAACACAACACAGCACAACACAGCACAGCACAACTCAACTCAACACAACACAGCATTCAGCGTGCCGTTTGGCATGCTCGGGGGTGTATGGCACAGAGGACGGAGGATGCGGCCGCAGACCGATGGATTTACTATGCTATCTACCACAGTATGCGTTTCGTTTTATCATCATTGTCGTCGTCGTCGTCGTCGTTGTCATCGTCGTCGTTGTCGTCGTCGCCATCATACCATCATCAATATATTACTACTACCATGAGCACTCCTACCATGAGCACTTGGACGCTGGCTTCCTGGTGCCTGTGCCTACGTGTGTCATCTCTCTTGTACGCGTGGACTCGGTGGCGGCCAAACAGCCGAGGGCGACTCAAATTGCTGGCGCCTGTTCTGCTTGGGCGCCTGTCGCCCACCGTATCAGCGCCGGCCCACCGTAGCGCAACAGTGATATGGATGAGGCATCATCCACCCTGACATGATCGGAATGTCGCGATAACTACCAACAAGTTATCATCAAAGCATCAATCAACAATCCAAACAAGCCGTTAAACCCACCCACATTCCGCCCTGCCGCCGCCTGCACATCGCTGCCCTCGACTACGCCAGCGCCCGCCATGTCGGCGCCGCCGGCCGGCTTCTCGTAAGTTGCACACGCCTCTGTTTGTTGTCACTCTCCCTGGCCCGGCAGCTGACCGCGGCCACCAGCGTCAACGTCAACGACCCCAGCCTGATTGCGCTCGTCAACAAACTACAGGATGTCTTCAGCACCGTTGGCGTATGTTGGGCCCCCACCAGTGCCGGTGTAAGTGCTGACTGGGTGTGACAGGTGCAAAACCCCATCGACCTGCCCCAGATTGTGGTGGTGGGCAGCCAGTCCAGCGGCAAGTCGTCTGTGCTGGAGAACATAGTCGGACGAGACTTGTGCGGGCCCCCGTTCCCCATCCCCTGTTCCCCATCCCCTGTTCCCCATCCCCCGTTCCCCATCCCCCGTTCCACGTTCCCCGTTCCACGTTCCCCGTTTCCCGTTCCCCGTCCCCCGTCCTCCCCACGCTCATGCTCACGCGCACGCTCACGCTCACGCTCACGCTCACCTCCCCAGTCTCCCCCGCGGCTCAGGCATCGTCACCCGCAGACCGCTGGTGCTCCAGCTCATTAACCGGCCCGCCACGGCCAAAGCCCAGGCCAACGGCGTCAGCAAGGAGCTCACCAACGGAGATGCCCAGGCCAACGTTGATGAATGGGGCGAGTTCCTGCACCTTCCCGGGCAGAAGTTCTACGACTTCAACAAGATCCGCGATGAGATCGTCAAGGACACCGAGGCCAAGGCCGGCCGCAACGTCGGCATCTCGCCGCAGCCCATCAACCTGCGCATCTACTCGCCCAACGTGCTGACGCTGACCCTGGTCGACCTGCCCGGCCTGACCAAGGTGCCGGTAGGCGACCAGCCGCGCGACATCGAGAAGCAGATCAAGGATATGGTGCTCAAGCACATCTCCAAGCCCAACGCCATCATCCTCGCCGTCACCGCCGCCAACTCGGACCTGGCCAACTCGGACGGGCTCAAGCTGGCGCGCGAGGTCGACCCCGAGGGCCAGCGCACCATCGGCGTACTGACCAAGATCGACCTGATGGACACTGGGACCGACGTCGTCGACATCCTGGCCGGCCGCATCATCCCGCTGCGTCTCGGCTACGTGCCGGTGGTCAACCGCGGCCAGCGCGACATCGAGAACAAGAAGCGCATCGACCTGGCCCTGCGCGCAGAGAAGGACTTCTTCGAGAACCACCCGTCGTACCGCAACAAAGCGTCGTACTGCGGCACGCCCTATCTAGCTCGCAAACTCAACCTCATCCTCATGATGCACATCAAGCAGACCCTGCCCGACATCAAGGCCCGCATCTCCAGCTCGCTCAAGAAGTACTCAGAGGAGCTCGACCAGCTCGGCGCCGGCGACCTACTCGGCAACAGCTCCAACATCGTGCTCAACATCATCACCGAGTTCGCCAACGAGTACCGCACCGTGCTCGACGGCAACAGCCAGGAGCTCTCCAGCAACGAACTCTCCGGCGGCGCCCGCATCTCCTTCGTCTTCCACGAGCTCTACTCCAACGGCGTCAAGGCCATCGACCCCTTTGAGCAGGTCAAGGACATCGACATCCGCACCATTCTCTACAACTCGTCCGGCTCGGCCCCGGCCCTCTTCGTGGGCACGACCGCGTTCGAGCTCATTGTCAAGCAGCAGATCCGCCGGCTCGAGGACCCGTCGATCAAGTGCATCCAGCTCGTCTACGACGAGCTCATCCGCATCCTCGGCCAGCTGCTCACCAAGCAGCTCTTCCGACGGTACCCCCAGCTCAAGGACCGCTTCCATGCCGTCGTCGTCAGTTTCTTCCGCAAGGCGCTCGAGCCCACCAATAAGTTGGTCAAGGATCTCGTGGCCATGGAGGCCGTCTACATCAATACCGGCCACCCGGACTTCCTCAACGGCCACCGCGCCATGGCTATTGTCAACGACCGCCACAACGCCAACAAGCCGACCCAGGTCGACCCCAAAACCGGCAAGCCTCTGCCTCCCTCCGTCCCGCCCCGGTCTGCGTCCCCCAGCTTGCCCACCGATGGCTCCGACCCTGGCAATTCCGGCTTCTTTGGCTCCTTCTTCGCCAGCAAGAACAAGAAGAAGATGGCGGCCATGGAGGCGCCCCCACCGACCCTCAAGGCAAGCGGCACCCTGTCCGAGCGAGAAAACCAAGAAGTCGAAGTCATCAAGCTGCTGATCAACAGCTACTTCAATATTGTCCGACGAACCATGATCGACATGGTCCCCAAGGCCATCATGCTCAACCTCGTCCAGTGGACCAAGGACGAGATGCAGCGAGAGCTGCTCGAGCAAATGTACCGAACCCAGGAGCTGGACGACCTGCTCAAAGAAAGCGACTACACTGTTCGCCGGAGGAAAGAGTGTCAGCAGATGGTCGACAGTCTGTCCAAGGCCTCCGAGATTGTCAGCCAGGTAAGAGATGACTTTTAGTCTGGCCAGCAGCCCTAACCGCGTCTAGGTCCAGTAAAAAAAACACCCAATCATGATGACCGCTCAGATCGGCTGAGCTCCCGGTGCCGACATGGCCCGTCATATTCCCGACAATAATGACAGTCAGGAAGCACAAACAAACACAACCTGTCGCCTAGCCTCCTTCTTTCTAGGGTTGAGAGAGACAGCACAGAGCACAGAAGCAAGACATGGCGTGGATAGATGTGTGGCCTTCCGTCCCACGCGGCCAAACTCCTTATATCATTAAAGCTATTGACCGTATCCGCATCCCAGGTAGAGTCTGCGAATTGAATTTGGTCCTGGATTTGGTGAGTGGTGCTGCTGATACTGTGGCCTCCGCATCGCATGGCGTCTGGGTGTTTCTGTCTGGTAGCCAGCTCCAGAACTTCCATACGCGTACAATTCCCAACTACTTCTCTAGCCCAGCCATCCTTCTCTCTCCTTTGATTTGCACTTGTGACTTGTATTGCTCTTGCCATTTTCAGTGCCAACTTGTTGATATACAAATAGCTAAGTACACTCACTCACTGCATGAGGAATTCTAAGCAACTATTTGTACGGTAACCACAACCATGCTTTCCGGAAAAAAGAAAACCAAAAATACGAGGTCTGTACGCTTACCTAATTGCATGATAATTGACCAGGCTGCCTTCAAGTCATTAAAAACACATGGGGTAACTACCTTGGCAATCTATCCCAAAAGGGAAAAAAATACCATAAAATCAAAAACGAAAGATCTGACGGATTGGGTGAGCAGTCGGCAATCCCTGTTTCCTGTTTCCATTACAGTATTATCCTCTTACAATACTTACCTAACTTGACACTTGACGTGATTCAAAGACAAAAAGGGGGAAGAAGGGGAGTAAAACAAAATCCAGTTTTGTTCGAATTTGTTGTACCTTTGCTCATCAAAAAAGTTAGCTGCTTTTATTCCGATCTAACTTTCTCACTCTATCAGTCTTCTTCCTTTCCTTCCATCCGCCAATTAATAAGTTAACTTAGTTTACCCCAATCCGACCACGCAAAATGCCCACTGCAACCTTGCACCATGCATAGGTGGATCCTAATTACCTCGTATTCGTTTTTATTTCAACGGGCCGAGAAGGGACGACGGCCTCCAATTTCGGAGCCGGCCTAGTGCAACTATTATTACGTAATTCCGCGCAGCCTGTCAGCCTTGTGGGTCATGCCACCTCATAGGTACGGTACAGTACTGTAGTACTGTCGCCATGCTGAGGATCGCATGGCTGGCGCTAATAATAAGACCCTTGCAAGCTTGGCTTACTTACTGAACAACTTTTCACCGACTTTCCGACAACCTTGATGTTGGTTCGAGCTCGGAATTTCCCAGCCGTGACACAGGAAAAAAAATATGTAGCGGAAGTTGGGTTTTATATACAAAATTTGTGACGATTGCTGAATATTGTTGGCCGCCCCCTTCAAAAAAAAACCGCCATCCATTCATGCACTCTGGGGTATTTTTTTGGTTCTGTATTTGGCCCCTTTTTTTTCTTTCCCTTCCAGAAGAACAGCCCTGCCGTTCACCTTTACATGCTCTCCCAAAATGATAAAATAAAAAGAGAAAAGGAAAAGCTCGAGGTCATTATGATCATCATCTCAGTTTCCACTTTGTCTTCTTCCGCCCCTTTTCATCCAGGCCCGACAGCCATGAGTGACCCCAACATTCTCCTGCCGCCTCCCCTTACATCCTCATATTTCAATCTCCTCTCCAGAATCCCGACCAAGTCCGCCAGCCGGTGTATCTCGTTCTCCATATGCCTCATCTCTACTTCGGTCTGATTGACATAGTCTAGCGCGTCGTCGAGCACCTCGCCTTTGCGAAACTTGCCATTGCTGCTGGCGTTGGTGTTAGTGCTGTTATTATTGCTTGCAAACTCATCCGAGTCGTTATCATTCTCCAGATCTCGATACCTCTTGGGCCCGTATTGCGCCACCCGGAGCGTGTCGTGGAGCTGAAGGAGCTTTGCGTTCAGGTTCTCACGATACTTCTTCTCCACCAACGAGTGAGCTTGCTTTGCTCTGCTCTTGGCGTCGGTTTTCCCAGCTCCGGCCTTTCGGGCAACGGCACTAGATTCATTGCTGTCGCCTGTGCTTTTCCGGGATGATAGTTGTGTGCGTGGGAATAATCTGTCTGACGACGGCTGGCGGGTCAGCTTTGACCGCTTCGACGGTTCTGAAACCCTTGACGGCTTCGGCGTCTTTGGGTTTTCTTCTTCTGGTGCCGTCATGCAGGGCACATCTGTGCACTCTTCAATGGGCGGGATGTTGGTGAAATTCATACATGGTGCGTCCGGGCCGCAGCGGTCAGGATTGCAGATGTCGGTCTCGCCGGTGATAAGGGGGCAAATCTTTTCGTCAGGTGAGGTTCCCACTGCTGATATCGATTGCTCCGAACTGCTGCTGTCTGCCCTCGAACTTGTGCAGAGGCTGGGAAGGCTGGAGGGAGTACTGTCCAGAGTGAGTTGCTGCGAATATGAAAATCCAGCGGGGTTTAACCCGACACTTGTTGAGCCAGGTTCAGAATCCGCCAGGTATCCAATTCGGCTCGGTCGAAGCCCGGAAAGGTCGTCATCATCCATTTCCATACTGGTGGAGTACTTTGGAAGACGTGATGAGCTGATGGACGCCGGGTGAAGATACGTGAAATCCATCTCGTGATACGTTCCGTTCGTCTGACTTTGGTCCTCAAATTCTGGATCCATGATACCCAACGGATCCAGTGTTTGATAATCTCCGGGTGTCATTTGGTCACGATACATGTAACGAGGAGGCATGCTTTTGCCCATTCCCTTAACAGGAGTGATCGCTGGGGCTGGCGACAATTGCGAGTTAAATCGGCCCACGATCTCGTTATCTCGTCGTTGGCGCAAGTGTCACGCCACTGCACAAGCGGTTGACTATCAGACCTAGAGATCTAAAGGGTGTTGTTTGCAGAATCCTTAGTAGTGTTAAGGAAAATCACATGCGGTTCGTGAAGGGATACGCCCAGCATCCAGTGTAGCTCGACCGCCACCTTGGCACCAAGAGACGTAGGAGTGGCTGATTGGATACAATGTCACACAAACGTCATGGTCAGACCGTATCGACGCGCCATTTTCCAGCAAAAGTCTTTGTAACATGTGTTTGAAATGACAGATTGGTGGTCTGATATCGCTTGATGCCTGGCGGAAAGGCTGGAAGGCCAGAACTATGCCACATTCGGTGAGAAGGCCTAGATTCCGGGCTCAACCTTCTTCCCCCGATGACTAACCCGCAAATATTCCGCATAATCAGACCACTACTGATCAGGTCACCAGCGGCTCGTAGGGCTACAATGGTGTGATGTCTTGCATTTGCTACAGAATGAGGCAATTGCGACAACAGAAACTCGTGAGACAACATGGTCTGATAACTTCCTTTTTTTAATGAGGCCTACAATGGTGTGATGTCTTGCTGTTGCTATGAGGCTGTTGCGATAACAGGAGCTCATGCAGCCACATGGTCTGCTTCCTTTTTTCAATGAGGAGGCACTCGCCGATTGTAGGGCCGCAAGCATGGAAGACATCAAGGTAGGAAAGACACAAAACAGAGCGCAACAGCACCCAAGTACACATAGTGAGTCGCATTGAACACAACATACCAAGCACTTGACCAGACCATTCATTCGCATACGCAGACCAAACACAAACCCAAGACCAAGACCTCCTATGTCTGCCGTCGCCATGAATACAATTCGAGCACGCCTGTCGACCTCGACCCACGTCGCCTTCGCCCCACTCATGAAACGAGCATCGCCTTCACAGCCATCGCTAGCCCGATTTGCCCACACTAGCTCAACCACTCCAGAAGCAGTTCCGATGATGAAGCCGGTGTTCGTCACAGTCTCGATAGCAGTTGGTGCTGGCGTCGCCTACGCTGTAAGTGAATCCACACTACAGGAGCTCATCCCCAGGACAACACCTTCAACCATAGCTGCAGCTAACAATAGAACAGCTTTCGCGCTCAACCGGCCGTATCGGGAGTCGCTTCGAGGCACGCGAGAAGACCCTGGATCGTACCAAGTGGCTAAGAGAGGGTGGTCCGCTAGACGACAAGTGGTTGAATTGAGCGATACATCAACATCCGACTCTTATGGCCCTCAATGCCGTTGCTTTCTATATTTCTATGCTTTGACAGGTACAATAAGATGTATATTAGGAAGATGCTGGTTGTTTGGAGTATGTAGTGATTGCGCATACAGAATATATTTGGTTTGTTTGTGAACATCCATTGTTGGGCGACAACACAAAGCAGATCTACTGAAGCAACAGTAACTTTTTGTTTGATATATATGCCGGGCACGATGACTCCAGAAGCTTCTTGGATTGTGTCCTAGACCGGAGAAATGTTCAAAGTGTGCACTAAGATCGATTGGTAGTTCTCTACTCAACCTGCCTTGCCCTGCATATATACAGCCCAGTCCAATGTCAGCCTTGGCAATTTATCCCTTGTGATAATTTTGCGCTTGGAATCTACTAATAATACAGTGGAGGTAAGATCCTCATATCCGCCATCGTCATACCGGACAGAGTTCCCCCGGTTCCGCTCCGATGACTCCACAATCTCCATGTCGGTTCTTGCCTCTTAATTTAGGTGGCTTCGCTGATGAATTCAAGCAGTGACTGTTGCTTACATTCTCTGGGTCTGGCACAGAGCAATCACTCTCCGCATCGCTAATGGTCTCCTCGTCATCTCGCCAAGACTGATCATCGCCGCTTTCAAAGTCTGATTCTGTGGCGGACTCGGAGTCGTAATCAGAGTCGTAATCGGAATCGTCAACTACTGCCACGTCTTGGGTCTCATATCCATCGTCACCCTCGTTTTCGCAGTCGTCGTCGTAATCACGGGACATCCGAACTAATTGCACGTGTGCAGCTCTGACCTGTTTGAGGGACTCTATTTGGAGTTCAAGGGCTGCTTGGAAGTCTGAGAAGGATTGGGAATGTGAGTGGCGAGGAGTGGGTTTGCGCTGGCTGGTAGTAGCAGTTGTGGAGGAGCAGCTCGCTGACAATTCGGTCTCTTCCTCGGGGAGTGTATGTAGAGGCGACGACAAGGTTGATGGCGTGTAGGAAAGCTTGTTGATGCTTGCCTCGATCATCTCTACACTGGCTCTGACTTCTGCCTGTCGCCATTCATGGACAGCATCGTAAATGCTGATGTGACCCAGTAGATGACGCAGCCCTGGTTCGCTCTTGGCTGATTCTGCTCGCAATTTGTAGTTGGAGATGAATTGCAGTTTGTTTGCAGTGAATTTAGTGGTGTGTGTCTCTATGTCTGACTTTGGTTGTTGTGAGAAGGCTGAGGGTTTGTGTGAAGAAAGCGCTTCAGAGAGTGAGGTAAAAGAGGAGGACCTTCTGTGGTGGGCCATGGTCATAGTGTTCTGTCCTTGTAAAACCAACCCTTTCAAAGTGTGGGATAAGGCCAGCTGATGTTGAGGTCCAGTTGAAGAGAAGAGCAATCGAACGCCGCGAGGGATCTTAGCGGATATAAAACTAGCGGTGTGCCAGCACTGCATGAGCGGTGTGTACCTGCAGCCCTTCCATTCTAAGACGATCTCATTGTGACCTCGCCCTCAAAAGGGCAAATACTAGGACCCACTATTGCCTGGATCCAGCTTTGCTGGGTCACCTTCTCCGCATCTCAGACAGCCACGCATATCTACTAACAACTAGCGCCTTTTCATGTCGCCCTCATGATCAGCTGATGGACAGAGCTTAGCGTGTCACACACGTGCCTCAACGGCGGAAGCGAGGGTGGGCTGAGAAAGTTTCCGGCCGAAAGGGGCACGAGGCAGCACGCTGAAGTGGCGGTCTAGTATTAACTATTGGCTGTACCTGACCCGGGGTGATGGTTTCGGATTAGTGCGGGACTAGACCAGAAGAACCGCTGGTATTGGCTTTCGCTTGCGACATGATCCAGGCGACGAATCGCTAAGGGCCAAGGGATTCCTGCTTGGCTTATTACCCCTTTTCCTGCCTCAAAGGATGACAAGGTGGGTGTCGGAAGAAGCGATCGCTGCCCTGGGCCTCCACGTTGCAGCGTGGAAGATGGAGATATTTCTTAAACCTTTCCGAAACGGTCACCTCTTGTGTAATCTCAAATCTCGCAGAGGCCGACCCCCCTCCTGACTTGGTTATATTGTTCTGGCCCTACCGCTGCCAGTCATGCCACCTATGGATCTCAGGAACCGACGCGGGACTACGACTTGACGTAAAGCACAGACTAGGGTGCTCAACTATCGCTATCACTGATGTTTATCATCGAGCCAGATCCTCGATCTGCTGCACACAGGTGCTGTGCGCTGTATTAGCAGCGATCTGCCATGCGAGCCCAAGTCCGCGCGATTCTGCGTCCTGACCTGTTGTCTTGACCAAGGCCTACCATGCCAACCTCCAGCCTTACCCGTTATTGCCTAGCTTCAAAATTGATTTCGATACCTTCAAAATGCTGATCATGTTCTTGGGTTTCATTTGATGATTGATGAAAGTGTCGCGGACGCTGAAAGGCAATCTGAAAGGATGCCGAAATGTCGCGCAGATAATACACGTGTAGGTCTCATTGTCTGGCAAACCGCATGGCGTATACCAATCACCCCGCTGCAGGCAGGGTATTGTCGGCTTTCTTTGGGGCTGAGGCTCCTGCAGTGTTGGAACGCTTCGCTCCAGGCTCGCTGATGACTACCGTAAGCAGATTACACTCTTGGCGATTGGGAAGTCGACTTACTTACTAGCGCCTGGCTGTCGAGGACGTTTGGTGCTTTGTTGAGATTCTCTTCGTTCCTCGTCCCGCACGGCTTGACTGGCCACCTCCTGGAAGCGATCATTTGTCTCGTTAGCATGCTGCTTGAAGCGTGCAGCAAGGTTCTGGAAGGTTGAGCCAAATTTTTCAGAGTCATACGACGTCATGGCTCTGAATCGACTATACGCATGGATTATCTCTGCGGTCTTACATCGCACGAACGTGTCGGTAGGATATAAAGATCCCAGTGCCGATAATATGACATAGGTCTCGCTCGCGCTTCACCGAGCTGCTGGCATGTTGCTTCTGGGCCGGAGTATCTCCGTGTCGAACCTCGCTTAATTAGGCTGTTCTAGACTGAATGGGATAAAAGGACTTTTCTCCATTTTCTCAGGCTTCATGTCGGCACATCATCCCGGTAGTGGCCGGAGCCGACGATTGATAGGTTGCACAGAGTTTCTCTTCCTGTCTGCGATCGGGTGTGCCGTCATCGTATTTGATAGGTCTGCTTTCCAGATCATTGTCGGATCTTGTGACGGCGTTTCCTCGGCAGCGAGGCCCAACTACCGAGGCGCCTCGTGGGGGTGGCAGTGAAGAAGTAGATGCTGCCACTCAAGAATCCGAATGCTACCTTAGATGGATCAATTATCACTGTGGATGGACTTCCTCAAGTGAGACGGGTTGCATTGAATTGGATGTTCACTAGGCTCTACTTTTAGTGGCTTCTCTCGCACCTCTCACCTGATTGCAGGTTCGTACCGATATAAAACAAGTTCGGTAACGACAAGTTCTAATTTATGCATCACCAACGTAGACTGTGCAGGACAAGGCTTCTGGTAGGGAGCCGGAGGCTTGGAGACTGAACTTAGATGGCGCAAGTCACTCAACTTAGCAGCTTGCAAAGCGACCATTCGACCCGTAGATTCCGAGCTCCGTTTCTTCGCGAGAATAATATACTTGTGCGGCGTAGCAAACTTTGAAAGTCGGTAGGTCCGGGTGCTATGCACGCTATTTTTGGATTTCGCCAAATCACAGCTAATCAGATGAGCACGACAATCATCGCGACGGTGACCTCGAGTGATTGGAAATAAGCCGTGTAGAAGAAACAATACTGTAATAAGCTTACTTTCAGGGTCAGGATTAAATAACATCGATGGCGTTAGCCACGTGCAGTGGTCTTGTACAGGAGTGAAAGACTTCGGCATTTGGGAGTAGTCTGGAAACTACCGTAGTTTCTCAGAAAATCGGTAGTCTGCACTAGTCGATTCTAAGTATAGTTTTCGCAAAGAGCTATTCCATATATAGCTAAGTGCTCCAACTACCCTTGTTGGAGAGATGCATCTTTCAAGACACGCGACGCGTCCCTCTTGGCCAATCGAAAATTACTATATCGCCAAGACTCACGTGATTAGTTTCGACGATCCTAATTGGCCAATCCCAGACTGCGTTGTTGCCAAGACTCACGTGGTTGTAAACTTTATCCCGTTTGCTTGATCAATTCATCTTTTGCGATTCGATCGATCATTTCCTCTCATGCCAGATCGACGATCGAGTCGACTGTTCTCAGGATAATCAGATCAAGTCAAAGGATATCCCAGCGGATTATATTGACTTTTGATAATATAGATGAGTTTACAATATCTTCACAAGGTCTTGGGCTTCCTCATTTGCTCTCCACTCAATATATGCAAGAGACAGTTGCTACACTGAAGATATTATGTGAACAGCGAGGTGTAAGGAAGACAAGAAGGAAAAAGGCTGATCTGATTCATCGATTAGAAGCTGCGAAAGATACTCCGACAGAAATCGCGGACAGTGGAGCTCTTCCTGAACCACTGGTAGCTATTGG
This sequence comes from Chaetothyriales sp. CBS 134916, assembly GCA_003709845.1. Taxonomy (NCBI): domain Eukaryota; kingdom Fungi; phylum Ascomycota; class Eurotiomycetes; order Chaetothyriales; family Domatiomycetaceae; genus Domatiomyces; species Domatiomyces globalis. The sequence continues at coordinate 73,973 of QQXO01000049.1, forward strand.
TCTAGCTAAATCACGTTAGATACACGCTAGGAGGACATTAGTCCAGGGTCTTAATTGAAGACGATACTTTAAAAATGCCTAGTACAGACCACCGATTTTCTGAGAAACTACGGTAACTTTAGAGGCGCAGAAGGCACCGGTATCCATGATCTGGGATTGCGTGCCCCACCGAAACTTTGTCATCCATTCACAGTACAGAGTAACTACCCAATCACCTCCGGCGCTAGTCTCACTGCGACAGTTGCTGCTATGATAAAAGAGCGACAGCCAAAGAACCGACCGAGTCCTGGGGTTTCACGTCATCGGTCATAACATCTTAAGGAAAAGAGTTTCATCCCTGACCGATGGGCGGAAGTGGCGCAATCAACTTTACTCGATTTGCACACGGCGAGGGGTAGCTGGCTTCTGGATCTTCGGGATCACCACGCTCAATATGCCGTTCTTGAAGCTGGCCTTGGCTTCATGCGAAACAGGCTGGGGGAAGGTGAAGCTCCGCTGGAAAGACCCGACGCTTCTCTCGGAGACCCAGTACCTGAATTTGGGCTCAGCCGGCTTAGCGACTTCGGTGGATCCGGTCTGTGCTACTTCCTTGCCTCCACCTGTAGTTTCACTTTCTTTGGTGTCTTGGACGTCTTCAACTGTGGCCTTTCGTGTTGCTGGTGGCTGGCCATCCTCACGGTGGTGCTCAGTTTGACCGTGGATAACAATAGTCTTGTCGTCGCTAAACTCAATGGTGATGTCCTTTTGGTCGATGCCCGGCAATTCACCCTCCAAAGTATACGCATCCTTGCTCTCCTTGACATCGAATTTCGGTGCAAAATGAGTTTGGCCTGGAAGATTATCGCTCAGCCGTTGCAACTCACTGAACGTGTCATTCCACAAGTTATAGATCGGGCCGAGTTCATGTCGGGCTGGGGCATGGGCCGAGTATCGTGGGAACAGCAGAGACATGTTGGATGTATTTCGGATTCGAGGCTTGATTGCTCGTGACAGCTGAGGTATCAATGCTTGGATTCTTCTGGTCTACATCTTCGTCGCAGTAGTTGGGGGATGTCGATGCATTTATACCTTCAAGGTCAGCAATGGCGCCTTTGATGCATGTGAAGCTACTGTAGAATGTTCTTGTTTATTCGATCCATCTTCCATCTCTCGCGAGTTCTCGAAGTTTCGAGTCTTTTGATTCAAATGACAGTTTTCTGGGGCGTTGAGCAGCAGCCATTCAGGGAGCGTTCTGTCTTCACGCGGGCAAGGATAAAGTAACGTCGGTGGGGCTGCGCAATTACAGTAATTACTGTAATACTAACTGGAACCCAGGTGCAGGCGAGCGGTGCCTAGAAAACTGTTGAAGCTTGTGCTCAGGGTGCCCCTAATAGGCACATTTCTGCGCTGTCACCCCACCAAGGCCCGAGAACTAGGCGGGTCATTTGATCCGTGCGATCACATTGAATCCCTGATGGTTCCCAGTGAAATACGAGGACCCTGAGTCTTATGCTGATGCCAGATTCATTTGTCCAACTTGTCATCCTAGCGCAAGGCTAGATCACCTTTTCCGCCACCGATCTATTCCCCATACGATTACTTTGTATCCTTGCCTGTATTCATTATTAAGCAAATTGCTTCACAAAAGGCTATGAAAGTGCCGCCCTTCTCCAGGATATTGGTCGCGGTATGAGGGGACGTGAATCACGACTCTATTTGACACAATGCGCGCAAGTCCTAACCCAAATCCTAACTACAAGATCCGCTCAAGTATTATTCTATCTTCACTCCGAATGATGCAATTCAGTGCAAAGAAGAAGCTATTCAAGGCGTAAGATGCGATTAGTGAGGATGATTCGTCATCGCGCAATGCAGAGTGGAGAGGTTTATTCCTCTATCAAGCAGGGATATTGTAGCCCACTTTCAGCTCCCGTGCAGCACACTGCGTGCGTGGATGTCATTCAGCGAGCCTCATGGGAAAGATCTGCATCGCCAACTAAATGCTCGAAGGCTATGACTCGACAAAAAAACAATATGACATGTTCCTAAATGCAGTCAGATGTGTAGCGTCATTACAACAACATTTTATTTTCGTACGATGACAGTTGAAGCTCCTTTGGTAACTAACTGTCTCCAAGCCTCTCACTATTCACCTCTTCTAATGGGTGGAGTCAAGGCTTCTTATATCATAACGTTAGCTACCAAGCAGTTTGCCAAACGACCAGAGGAATACATTACTTCTCAACACCCAAAAGCAACGTCGGTTCGTGATTCCGAGAGCCAAAAACGTCATTGCCCAGCAGCCAAAGATGTGTGGATGTTCAAACTGCCTGCGGGCTAAATCGCGCTGGTGACGTGATCAACACCCCGAGCGGGGCGCGCTAACTAGAAGCGCGCGTCTTTGGCTTCCACGGACACCTTGCAGGGCCAAGCTCGCAACACGGTCTGCTAGTAAGTGTCTCCACAATGTTTCCGAGAGTCTCTCCACCGATGACATGGCCGTGAACCGTCCTTTGCGTATAGGAATTGTTCCTCAACATTACTTGCTCAAGGGCGCCTCGGGCAGCTGCGCAAGTATTCTCGTAATCATTGATGAACTTCCCGTCAGAGCAACAAGGAATAGGACTAGCATATAAATGTGCTCGCCAGGCAGCGAAGGTAAGTTAGAATTTACCTCCGCATGTCACCAGCGAAGTATACAAATATATCATCACATATTCGATAAGCCAATCAGCTCAAACCCCAGCGTCTGAACTGCTGCACCCCGTCGATCTTGAATATAATCATCATGTCACACCGCCTGGCAGTGTACCCCGGCCCGCCATTCAGGCCAAACAGTCCAGCACCAATGCAACTGCAGGAACAACGGGATCGCAACCATTCCCGGCTCCGGACATCGCTGTCCAACATCCGTGCACAAATAGCTTGCGAGCAGCTTATCTTCAACGACGCTAGGGTACATCGAAGCGCCGTAGACCGGAAGGTCAAGGAAGCAGGCAAGAAAGACGAAGCAGTGATAGAAAAGGCGTGCTGTCAGCAACAGGAAACAATGAAGGTGGATCGACTGTCGCCCAGTGAGGAGGCGACCAAGACAGCAAGGATGGAGGAGAACGGGATGGAAGAACATGGCTCTGAGACCGGAGCTAGAGGAGAATGACTCATGAAAGACCTAATTATTATTAGGTTCAGCGAGGAGCTAAATAGTGAATGCCACCAAACGTTTGGCTTATTCAAAAAATGTACAAAAGAACCTGGAGGGGCGAATTAATGGGAAGTCTTGGCATGAATTGGAAGGACAATCTGCTGTATCTTCGGTATAGTTGACATAAGCCATGTATCCACTACCGCATTGATTCTCTCCTTTGTGTCTTATTGCTCATTGCTCATTGCTCATTGTCCATCTTCGCCATCAGCTACCAGATCAGAAATCACCTCCTCCGTCCCCTCCAAAGTCCCCTCCGTCCCCTCCATAGCCCCCGTCGTCCCCTCCATAGCCCCCGTCGTCCCCTCCATAGCCCCCGTCATCACCTCCACCATCACCTCCATCATCACCATGGTCCCCTCCGTCGATTGCATCCTCGAGCAACATGCCACCCAGCAATCCACCACCAAGGCCCAATGCACCTGCGCCTAGTGCTCCCATACCATGCTTGCGTTGAGGTTGAGCACCGCCGTAGCCTCCATACTGACCAGGCGGTGGTCCATAGGCAGGCTGTTGCCCATAGCCATAGCCTTGTGGGGGGGGCCCACCGTAACCTTGCTGTGGCGCAGGGGGATAGTTCTGCTGCCCATACCCTCCTGCTGGCTTGCTGCTCTTTCCCATCAATTTACTGAATAATCCCTTGTTCCCACTTGCAGCCTGTCCGGGAGGAGGTTGTTGTGGACCTTGATACTGACCCTGACTAGGACCTTGATACTGACCTTGGCCCTGGCCATAACCCTGGCCATAGACCTGGCCTTGGTTAGAGCCACTCTGCTGATCATATCCTGCCGGACGCTGCGGATACTGCTGTGACTGCGCGTAGTAGTCATCCGCGGCACCGCGATCAGTACTTGCTTTAGAATTCTCTTCGGCTTGAAGGCGAGCGGCCAGTTGCGCGTCCGTTTCACCACCTGGTTTGTTTCCAGAGTGGTACGGGTCGTTTGAATCTAGGGGTCTCTTGGTGTCGCCAGTGATGACGGGGTCGTTAGGGCCTGAAGAATAGCCTGGTGGGGGGCCCGAAGGAGCACCATCGTCGCCGTGAGGAGCAGGAGTAGTGGGTTTGTCCCAGGTTGATTCTTTGGTGTGAAGATTGACATAGAACCTGAGTAGTGTTAGGAGGATGACAGCTGAGGGCTGTTGAGCGAAGAGGCAGACGTGCAGAATTGGTTTGCAGGCAGAGACCTCTGATAAGAGAGCGTGTAAGGGTAGCTGTACTCACCACTCCTTGTACTGATCGTTCCACACTGCCTTCCACCCTGCAGGAACTTTGGGCGGCGGCGGCCCCCCAGGCGGCGTGAAATCTGCCATTGCAATCAAGAAGAGTAGATTTTACAGTTCGTGGTCGCTCAGGCGAGAAGTGCTAATGTTGAAAGGAGGGGCAAGCGAGAAAGCGTCATCGGATCGCGCACGTGTGGCGATTCCCGTGCACAGCCACATTGCGAATGCTCTCGATGACTTACCATAGTATTTCTGCCTAACGCCAATGATTCAAAAGTTCTCCTGTGCCACAGACAATTTACAATCTATAAGACAAAGACGAGCAACTCTGCATGCAGTCAGGGTAGGGAGTACAAGGCATTGAGCCCGTTGGACATCTGGCATAGGCTTATTAATGTCTACTTGCCACGACTTTCCAGCCCTCGTACAGAAATTCATTATTACAGTAGTACCCGACCTACCCGTGCAAATCAAGCATTTGCCAAGCATAGCCAAGCCCGCCGATCATTTGTAAGTTACATACATACTGTACAGTATGTACCCATAATCTTATCGGACCTAACCCACGTGCACAGTATGCCAATCCATTGTCATTTGCGTACGACAGAAGTGCTAAGAACGTGTATGCTAGCGTTTCTCGGTTGCGAAGAAATCGATAATCTTGAGACCTCTGACTCCAAGGAATAATATAACCCATTCCTGCGCATATTGGGGCCCTTCCATACCTTCATCTCGTGGTTGTGCTGTGAGCTGTATAATCGCAGTTTTCATGATTTAGGAAGCAGTGGGATCTAGTCGCGGGTGTATCGTTGGGCTATATATTGCGACAATAATCCATGACTGCCAAGGACAAGCGCCGGTCCCATCGAAGTAGGCCTCTTGAGTGGTTTGCTTCATGCGGCGATATCTTCCAGCCTCCGCTTCAAATCGTCGATCTCTTCTCTGACATTATCGCTCTCACTTCGAACCTTCTCATTCTCTTTTCTCAGATGGTTGATCTCTTGGTATAGATCTTCCATCTGGTCATTGGCATTCGTGCTGAACTCTTCGATGATCTTGAAGACTCGCCATAGACGTAGAATGACCACCAGCGAACCTGCTTCTTGAAGGGGGCCTTTCAAAAGGAGATCAACGATGAACGCGAGCACAATGACGATGGCATCGAAGACATGAAAAGAGGACTTGAAGTAGCTGGGTGACGAGTCAGTACTGAAGTCCATGGCGGCTAATAATAGTTACCTAAAGCCGAATGCAAACACGCTGGCCAACAATTCAGCCATGAACAAGCTGCTGAAGGCCAGACCGACATCACCCAATATCTGCTCTACCCGCTCCCACGCTCCCACGTTGAATCCCTTATCTCTCTCGTGCTCACATATATGCAATGTAATCAGGAATTCTGCAAAGATAGAGGCAATATCAAGTGATACGAGCAAAAACACGAAATAGTGGCCATATTTCGAATTCAAGAAAATCCTCAGCCAGCGGCGGATGCGGTCAACAGTGGAGACATGGCCGTGGGCCTTGGTAACGTGGGAATCGTGGGTGGTGGGAAGCAGCGGCGTCTCGGATGTCGCTGCAGAAGAGGAGGGTGCCTCGGGATCGAGAGTGGACATTGTGAATATCTTCTGTAGTAAATTTCGAGAAGAAAGTTGGCAAGTTGGCAAGTTAGCAAGGCGAGGGGTCGCCTGGATCACAGAGAGCTCTAAACAGAATTACTTAGCCAGGGTTTAAATTAGGCTTAAATATTGCCGGTACAATCTTTCACACGGGGCGTATCGTATTGAAAAACCAGGTGGGATTGGACATTCGTCTTGGCTCTAACTTTGGTGGCTTCTTTGGTTGCAATATTCCGGACCCACCAGTACAATTATTAGCCTATCGTTCACGCAGCATGTCCACGACGCCTCGGAGACATACACCTATATATCAGGTAAGATAGTGATTTTGAAACACACTAAGCAGATTCAGCTGAGCACAGCCCTTCACCTGCTCCAGAGCACGACTTAATAAGGCTGGAGCTCTACTTCGAATCCAGGTAATTATTACGAATGGTCGACCTCGCAGCGGAATGCACTTTGGGGGAACTACGACAACGAAGACTGTAGTCGCATAGCCTCGTTCACCAATTCCAACAATGCGCAGCTGAGATAATCCGGTAGCAGGGTATGATGGCTGGCGCAGACGCATGATAGTTGATGATGTGCTCCTATGATTGCCGCGCCCGATTCAGCAATGATGACACGATGTTCTTTGCTGAATGCCGTGGGACTGTGTTCACTGTCATGGGATATAGTTCTGGGCTTCTGGTCTTGAGAAGACGGAGCTTCGTTTGCAGTGCTCAGAATGTAGGGAGCATCAAGTTCTTCGCAGAGGTAAGGGATGCGGGCTCCTTAGTCAGCTGGGAGGTTGATGGATTGTTAGGTCTTGCGTAGACTATTTGTTCTCGTTCCTGTTTTCCTTCAGACAGTAAGTTCCGGTCTCTAATTGTCGGCCAGTCGATGGCATGAGAATTCCTTAAATCCTGCTGCCTATTTACTTGGATCTCCAAACAATGCCAAGGGTTAGATACTATAACTCCCCTATTCTCCTCGCTTTCGTATTGTCGGATTTTCTCACCAATCAAAAATAATCATCTCGCATGATACAGAGAGATAATTAGCTCGAGAATATAGCCGGCCGAGCCTCGTTTTCCTCAAAATGCTTCAAATTGATAGTCTGCGTGATTCTGCCATCCAACAGACCCGATTCTGTGAAACCCACGTACCTGCCCTCTACCGAGTATGCTAACCATGGAAACATGTCGCAGGGGCTCTGCGCCGATCTTGAGGGTTATAAGAAGCTGCCGCAGCACCACAACTGGTCTACAGAATCAGCAATGTTTGTGAACGTCACTCGCCTGCTTGCAATTCTGCGCTTCTGCACCTCTGATCTCACAGTTCCAGAACCACCTGCAACCCCACCTGCTCCTATCATTGTACAACGCAGCATCATGTCCTTCTCCAAGACCGCCACCTCTTCCCCTCCATCTTCCTCCTCTTCTTCCTCTTCTTCTTCCTCAGACGACTCTAACATCTATATATACAATTCATCGCTCGCAGCGGCCGCAATATTCACCAGCCTGTACTTCATTCTCGTCACCTTCCACCTCTATAACTCCCTCATCTATCCCGGCATCAAAAAGCCTCTTTACAAACACCGCTACACCATCAACCTCTTGATCGCTACCGTCATCTCTACCTTTGGATTTGGAGTACGCATCGCTAGCGTCAACGACAATTCAAAATGTTGGGTTGTACGCCACGAGCGCAACGCTTATCGTCGCGTCACCAATTTTCGTGTGCGCCGGTCTGTATCTGTTGCTAAAGCATTTCATCAGGTTTTATTTCAAGTCAGTGGCGGAGCAGAAAGCCGTGTTGTTTGGTATTGATCCAAAGTGGCTGGGGAGAATTTTCATCACCAGCGACGTGTTTAGCTTCCTGATGCAAGGCAGCGGAAGTGGAATCGCAGCGAGCGGTAATTGGAAAGGAAGTACCAAGGACGCGGGTATCAATATTTTGATTGCTGGCTTGGCCATGCAACTCGGTACCATTTCATTGTTCCTGGCTTTGACAGCACGGATGGTGCGGATGATGGGTGGATATTCATTCATTGGACCGGGGGGATTAAGCAAGGTGTTGTTTGAGGTGTGGATTGGAGGGGTTTGTGTCGAGGTAAGTTTGCCCTCGCTGGTCACAAGGGGCAGGAAGAAGACGCTGACGAAGATGGTAGATTCGATCGATTTATCGGTTGGTTGAGTTTGGCATGGGCATCAATGGGTATCCTTTCACGCATGAGTGAGTCTAGACCTCGATGATTATTGATCAAGTCGATGCTGACAAGATGCAGATGGTGCTTGTATGTCCTCGAGGCGTTACCGATGCTCATTGCTCTCACAGTCCTGGGGTGGTATCACCCGATCCGCTTCCTGCAACCTGAGCGACAGAGCAGCCTTTCAACTAGGAAAAGTCAAAGAGAGTCCATTGCAAACGTCTAATCTTCCATGCTATCTCGAGTGCATGAGGCGTCGTAACCAATGTGCTCGATGGTTTGGTACAGGCTATGGGGAGCAAGTGTGAGTCGTCAGGTGGTACAAGCCCTTGAGGTTCTAGGGCGACAACATCTCGCGAGACGGAATATGCGGCTATATTTTTGTGGAGGCATGGATAGCGTTACTGTTCATTGCGCTGTGCACTGCGTTGTATGGTGCTTGCGAAGCCTGCAAATATTTTAGAAAGATTGCACGCCTGATATCGTTCGAACAGTTCCTGGTCCTCATGAGTTGTCCCTCCGCTGGGTACGTTCTGTTGATCAGTTGCTGTGCCTTCAACAATGTCGCCGAATGTTGTATCGATTGGAACTTCACCAAGGAAGTTCACCCCCATCTCTTGAGCCATGATCCGGCCGCCTCCTTTGGAGAAGAGTGCAGAGACCTCTCCACAGCAGGGACAAATGTAACCGCTCATGTTTTCAATTACCCCTATAATGGGAACAGAGGTCTTCTCACAGAAATTGAGCTCCTTCCGAACATCGGATGTGCTGATTGCCTGTGGAGTCGTCACGACGACGGCGCCCGCTAGTCTAGGTTGCCTGTCCAACCTTGAAGTACCATCAGTGGCAATTGCTGATTCTTGACCCGGGGGAGCAAGCTTGTGCAACTCCTCCACAATAGCGATGTGCTCGTCACTCGTGCCTGGCGGAGTGTCGATGAGCAGGTAATCAGTGCCCGGCGGCCACCTGATATCTGATACAAACTGTCGTATCATTGCAGTCTTTTTCGGACCTCGCCAGATTACTGCGCTTTCTCTGGAGGGCAGAAGAAATGCCAGGGAAAGCGCATGCAAAGATCCTCGTGGGGTTGCACCCAAGGGAGTGTCGTTGTTGGTGCCATTCAGCACTTTTCGTCTTGTTTTATGCACTTCCACAGGCAACCATCCTCCTGGCGCTTGCGTGACTTTCTTTGACTCAATTCCAAGTAGGCGAGGAATCGAGGGCCCTGTAAGATCAATGTCGAGAATCCCTACGTTGTGACCGGCGGCTGACAGCGCAAGCGCAAGCTGGACTGTGACCGAAGATTTGCCAACGCCTCCTTTGCCTGAGAGAACGAGGATAATATTGGATACGTTATCGAGAGGCATGATGACAATGCCACAGCTGAACACACGCGAACACACTTACGAAATTTGTTCCACTCCTCGCTAGATTGTTTGCATACACTGAGTCTGAAAACAAATTTCTAAGCAGAGGGGGATAGGCAGCTACGTCATTCGGCTAGTTTTACCAAGCAGACTAACTACTAGCCAGAAGGCTATAATAAGCGAGTTCGCGACTTCGACTGCTGTATATGCTTACAATGTACATTTATTAATGCGAGAGGCAGAATACATTTTTGGGCATCAGGAGCGGGAAAGAGCGCATTCTGGAAAGCACCGATTTTATCACGCGCTATATGATTAAGCTTGCCGTGTGTAGAACACTGGGTCTTGGAGGGTATGTGTGTTGACATGATCGCAGTGTGTCCATTAGCTATCTGGATGTTGTTGATCCTTTCACGGCTGTTTATGGCATGCTGTTTAACTGAACTCCTCATCGGCATGTTGATGTATCAATACAGTCGGTTTCTGTCTCCCCAAGAGTTATTCATCAAACAGGCGAATATTCATTTATCTTGCCTTGAAGCAGGTAGCACTTGACGTCGCTCCTGCCGAGGGCTTGCGAGGGCACCAGTGCTCTTGGTGGAGCAAATTGCCGCAGCGACTACATCTGCTGACTTGCGGGGATGGAGCAATACAATTGGCGCTAACATGTGTAGTTGAACCGCAGAACTTGCAAGAGGATTCCTTGGGAAGCTCCCTCGGAACTTTGCTTAAGTTGGCCAACTGGTCGAAAGACATATTCCTCACACCCATGAGGCTAAGGCTTTGAGATTTTGGTTCCTGGCTCCCAGAGGATCGATGTACAGATATAATTTGCTCACAGGCCCCAGGCCAGGAATATATATGTGTTGAGATGTGATTCATTGATAATGGGCAGTTATATGACGCTCGGTCGTCACTGAAGGTGACCGGGAAGTGATGTGCATAAATGGTTTGCCAGTCTCAAGTGTCATGGGAGCATCGCCGGTGTGGCCGTCCGAGCTATTCCATGAGGATGATGGGTGAGATTACCAGTGGGCTGGGCCAAAACTTCCATGGCTTTGCCCAAATCAAGGTAATCAAACAATTGTATCGGAATGCTACCCAAAGGTGACCTCTCGCAATAAGAGATCTCGGAAGCGAATGCTACTCCTCATCGACATCAACAATTGGACGGCAGCTATCCCACTCGAGATGCAAACAAATGTTGGATGACCTTCGAGAATAAGAAAATTAGTCACCGGGTTGTCGTGTTGCTACCAACGAAACACCTGAGGGCTGTGGCATCGCATCTACCACTCCGCAACTGTTACAAACCCAGCACTTCAGTCACTGTCACCACATAACTACATTTACGCATCCCTCGACCACCATAATCATGATTACTACAGGACTTCTCTTGATACCTAAACAAGAAACCGGTTGTGGCCAAAATAGGCTATAGGGCTAGGAAACAAATAATGGAGTGAAGGAGTTACACGGGTAGAGTAATAGGGGATAACTAGTGCACATGAGAAGGAGGCACAGTTGTTGTTGGTAATGTTCACTTTTGTATTATTGTCGCTCTCGCGTCGTTATACAGTATCTACCCGTAGGTTCATCCAATCCGTGCCTTATTGTAGTCCACTTTTGCTTCCAGGAGCTATTCGCTAATTCATGATATTTCCAATCCCCCCAAAACGCCCAGCCAATTTTGTTTAAAACTCCATCAAATTATGTAACCCAACAGTGCATGTCACATTCATAGCGAAATCAAAGCTGCAAGTCCGGCCAGGGCCAAGACCGCCATTGCGCTCACACCGTTAGTCACAGCAGAGCCTTGTGAAGCTGAACTTGTGGTAGTAGCAGAGCTTGAAGCAGCGGTTGACTCAGTCGCCGTTGGGCTGAATGTGGTGTCAGTTCCGGTAGCGATGCTAGTGGAGGTACCCGAGGCAGTTACGGTCGCGGTGCTCGAGGCGGATGTCACAGACTCAGTGGCGGATGTTGCCAATGCCGTAGACTCTGCTGCCACACTAGCGAGCCACGAGCTCTGTTCACTCAACACCGAGCTAGCTCCAGGTGCCTCAGTGGCTTTGCTTGGCATTCCGGTAATGACACCCTCGCTGTTTGTTTGAGTGGTGAAGCTGGTGAAGCCATTGGTATAGTCCGAAGCGGAGCTCCAAGATTCGGCTGTGATGCTTGACTTCTCAGATTCGGCTGTGGCACTTGTACCAGCAGAGACGATAGCGGTAGAAGGGCAAGGGTTGGCCCAAGTCTCACAACCTGCAGGCCATGTGATGACGGCAGACGAAGGGGCGACACCGGATGTTTTGGCGTCCGATGGGCATGGGTTGGCCCATGTTTCACAGCCGGCGGGCCATGTTACGACGGTCTGCCAGTCGATACTTGAACCCGAAGCGGCGGAGGTGGGGGTAGTAGTGACAGTCGCGGATTCCTCGACGGAGCTTGCAGGCAGTGCATGGGAGGTCGATGTGAGGAGAGGAATAGAGAAGAGTATGAAGAGGAGCTGGGAGCGTGCGATTTGAGAACGGGATGAAGACATGTTGTTTAAGTGTGGGATCGTGACTCGAAATGCTGATGGTGCGAATGGTATCGAATTGTCTGAAGGTGAGTGCTTAGTTGTTGAGACTTTGAAGGCTTTTGAAGTTGGTATTGTGGTTGAGGACTGTTTGTTAATCTGTTAATGATGGAGAGAAGAGTCACTTTGACAGTCTTTAACGACAATATATATCCCATGGTGAGGATCATCATGGTTGGGAAAAGACAAGGCTGACCTCCTGCCTCGCTGCTCGCCTCCCAACCAACCACCTCACTAGCCAGGTTACCCTGGTAAGCGCCACAGCAACATCCAATGAAAGCTCTTATTTTGGATCATCCAGTCCTAATTAGGTATCATGATTTTTCCCAGCCTTGGCACGCCACCTTATTTTTCAAGCGTAACTTCAACCTCCCTTCTAACCTCCATTTTTGTGACAATCTAATTTGGTTTGGTCACTAAAGTTGCTGTAGATAAGGCTGGAATGTGGATTGCGCACTGATTTTTTCGAGTGGCGTAGTTGAAACCTGCCAACCACGCCCAACGCTGCCAAACTTGGTATGGTAAGTTAGTCTTCTGTCAGCGGAGGAGCTTGCATGACACTCGGGTCAGGCATTTATGGACACATGGCAAGTGTTTCTCATTGATTGCACTGCTGTCTTGTCTCGCTGTGTAGCACGAGTGCAAGGTGAGTTGCTCCTTCCCACGCTGCGCTTTCCAGGCCACGAGAATGCAGAATCCCAAAGATGCCATTCACTTTGTAACGAATGTTTCCGTTTCTCCAATATCAACTGTCACAACCACGCTCGCTTTTCAACAATTGGAACTTGAGAGAGAGCATTGGCACTGTTAGCTTCTTTCTATTTATGCTTCTCGATTCGAGGCTATATTCTTGGTTCAACAGATCAACCGATGACAGCACCTGGTGTCGGGGCCGACGCCGTCAAATAACTGGGCGATTCGCTAGCTAAATCTTTCAGCATGACGCATCGGCTGGATCCGCGAGGAGACTTTTCAGTCCCATTCATGGAGAACATATCGTGGCCGCGGCGGCGTGAGTCTGCCTCTCACGCATGGAGGGGCATGCCACCAGGCCACTCTGATGCACCACCGGCTGCCTACCCGACGAGGAAACTGTGCTATGACTGGATCTTCTCCAGCGGCTCAAATGTCCACGTGGCCATCGACCGGACCGCTTTCAAAGACTACTTTCCTTTCAAATCGTACGTCCTCACCGTTTCCGAGCAGCGGGCGGTCATCGTAAAAGGAATTGGCACGGTAGAGTTGGAGATTAGGCGCAGACGAGGGAGCAAGGAAAGCCACAAGATCGTGCTCGAGAATGTACTGCATGTACCAAGCTGGCTTTGCAATATCGTTTCGGATGTCTACTTCGTCCCCATCAATGGCTACGACCATGAATGGACGGGATTCGATGTCAGCTTCCGGCATAAGTCTGGTGATAAATGGCGGCCATGGGGCTACACGGAGAACTTCTGTGGTCTTCACCGATTGGTTTTGTCTCGAAGGCGGCGGGGCAGAAGCCCAATGCTGGAAGACCGAGACCGGGAAGTATTCTCCATCAATGTGATATGGCCTCAGGGTCAAAGGGACAAGTGGGATGGCCTTGCTGCCAGGGCGGCTAGGAAAGCAGAGAAGGTCAACGAGCATAGGCAGAAGCTCCTGGTAGAGGAGCAAGAGCTGGAAAGGAGGAAGCAAGAGTCCAAGGGTGGCCTGGAAGGTGGTCTCAGCACTGTCATCAACCTCACGGAAGGCTTGCCTGACATCGGCTCAGCCACATCGACTCCAAGCAAGGTTCTCAAGGAAGTGAATCCAAAGACCAAGGCCAGCAAGCGTGCTGCGAGCATTCAGGGAGACACCAGAAAGGAGTCTGCGAGTAGGACAGCATTCTTGGAAGCGCTGCCGTGGAGGAAGAGCTGGGCCCACGAGACCGCCAGATGAACTAGGGGACACGGTAAAGGTTGGCGGTGGTGGTGAGTGGTGCATGGCTGGTGTGTGTGTTCTCAAGTCGAACATCAGGTCAAGGTTCAATGGCGATCATTAGGATTGAGTATTAGGCAGTTTGAGGATCGTTGCATGATGCAAAGCTGTACCGGTATGCTGAGATTATCGCCATTAACTTGATGGATAAACCAATGGAGGACGTAGCCGTTTGCCTATAATAGCTAAACATCGCTGCTAGCCGCTCTTAATTGGGCCATGTCGTTACTCATTATTAGATTCGGCCTCTTATGTAGGTAACGAAGTACAAATTACTCCAAGCCCTGGATTAGCATAGTCGCCGTCAATGCAATGACGGCAATTGGGCACAACCGTATGCCGGCCCAAAGACCTTGAGACTCAATAGTTCCCTAAGGCTGGGGCTTTGTTTACCTACTCACCCACCTTGACCTCATTCAACACCCAGCGGACGAGGCTCTTACGACTCAGCTCCTTTGTGCCCACAAATCCATGGCCAAATATACCGGCACTGACCCTCTCGTCCCCCTTGCCGCCATTCAAATGTGGCACCCGGAAAACAGTCCACTCAAGCCCCAGTCTGCTGTTTCCCCTTCTTCAGTCACCCGCGGCCCAATCTCCAGCATCTCATTGTGGCCCTGCGGGATGAAGAGTAGCGGCACCTTCATAGCGAGCCAGGGCAAAATATCGGATCCGGACTCCGAGGCAGGTTTGGATTCTGTTCCTCTAGGTCCTCGGCCATCTCCTCCTCGCACCAGCCAAGCTGGTGTCGACAATGCCAAGATCCTTTTGCTTCAAGCGAGCTTTACCTGTGGCGCCAAGCACCAGAATATGATTCGGTTTGGGCATATTTGAACGTGACTTCGTTTTTCCAAATATAATTGTTCAGAGGATTTCAGGCGATTGATGCTATGCTCCCGTACAAGCGGGAGAAATGATCTCCTTTTGTAGCATCATTTATCCTTGCTTCTAAGCCTTAGGCCATACATACTGGAGGACTGTCTAAGACGCCCTCATGGATGAATTTCTGTCCGCAATCGAGATCCTCGCATCCATATCCGGCCAGAATGCAGATCGATATCGTGTTTTCCGCTCTCGGATGTTAGCTTCTACAGTGCTGTACTGTATTAGAGAATCGCCGAAGATTGGCTGGTTGTCGATTCCACGAGTGGTGTAGACACTGGGTGACCGGTTTAAATCTGGACCGAGTCCGAGCCAGCTGCATAAGTTTTCTGTATCTAGACATACCGGTGCACGTATTCCCATTTCTGGGATCTTTGTTGAGCGATCCTTGGAAACCAAAGCTTGAGTGGACAGGCAAATCGAATGCACGGTTTTCTTTTGATGTGTCCTCCAACTTCCTTAACTAGCGGCGACCGAGAATTGACTTTTATTACTGACATCGTCTCCAGCGCATTTGATCTGGAATCCAACTATTAGTGATGCCAAGCTGCATAGTTGGCCCGCCTCCTAGTCCTCTCAAGACAAGATGCCTTTCTTGTGGACTCACGGGAGTTGTCTCGATCAAGGCCACTCGAATCATAATACCGTTTCGTCGTACAATTTCGATTTGTCATCGAACTTCTTCGTCACCAAAATATGCCTTCTCCCCACTCAGCTGGTAACAGGAGTTCAGCCCTGGGTCTGCTAGTCACATTTCTCTAACGTTGGGCCTCTGCATAGTTTAGTGCACAAGTCTCACCTC
Source organism: Chaetothyriales sp. CBS 134916 (assembly GCA_003709845.1). NCBI lineage: Eukaryota > Fungi > Ascomycota > Eurotiomycetes > Chaetothyriales > Domatiomycetaceae > Domatiomyces > Domatiomyces globalis. The sequence continues at coordinate 89,764 of QQXO01000049.1, forward strand.
CTTTCCGGGCTCCCAATCATCCAATCCTTGCTGTAAGCTGCGCCAATACTTCAGTCGCACACACTCCCTTGTCGCCTCCTCTTGGTCATCGTGTTCGAATGCCTCACCTATCTTGCCGATCGCCTCATCCATCCTCTGCCTGTTCTCTTCCTTCAGCCTGTTCACCTCATCGGTGCTTTGGGCCTCCTCAACTGCCTCTTGCGCATCCATCACCTCCATCAGCGTGCCCTGGTCGATTTGGAACTGTGAATTGTCCTCGCTCGTGACATCGATGCCATACAGCAGGTTCAGCAGATACTGTGCCCGTAGCAATGGGTCGGAAAGGGTGCGATATGCATTGTTGATTAAAGACGACAAGACCAATGCCCGTCCATGTGTGGTGGAGGAAGCGTCGTATTTGTCAGGGTGGAAGCGGGATTGGAGAGCGAGGAATTCCCGTCGGAGCGTGGGTAGGTCTATGGCGAAGCTGGACGAGGGCTGAGGCGGCGGACCGTGGGGCAGCGTGGAGGGGAAGAGCGTGTAGAAGGTTGACGTGTCCGGGAGAGTGCCGGTATCGGCAGCAGGAGAAGCGGTAAGATCTTGGCGTTGAATATGTGCAGCAGAACGGACTGACGATGAAGGCGCCGACGAGGGGGAGGAGAAGTGGCACGAACTAGTGAATTGCTGGCTGTGTGGAGTTTGGTACTCGCGACGGGCCGCGGTAGACAAGATCAGCAGCGAGGGGCGGCAGGAGGGCGGCTTGGCGCAGAGCCGGTTGAGAAAGTACAGAGTCTGGCGAGACGGGGCAATGGGCGACATGGTAAGCGCGAGTCTTCTCAAGGAGCGACGGTGGCCGATGTAGACGTATAAACTCATTAACTTGTGAACACATCCACAGAGCTGTCTGTCTACACAATTTGGACATTTGACGTCATGGTGTAGGCCGCCGAAGCCGGCCCATGCCTGCCAAGCTGCCAAAGTGTCCAGCGGCCAAGGCTGTGGCCATGGACTTTGTGCTACGGAATAGGACAGTGCCGGTACTACAACCACAGTATGAGTGAGTTATTGTGTAGTGTGCGGCCTTATCTTGTGCAAGGGAGCTCGAAGCGACTGATCAATCAGCAAGCTGAGACATACGTGAACAGTCAGCAACATGGGCGCCGAACACCTTAATTCTATCTCATCAACTCCGCTTTCGTGCTGCGGTTGGCACTCACAGTACTGTCGCGTAATGAGAGCTGCAAGTTGCCTTGTCTTCCAATGTTTGGTCATTGTGATGGGTAGGCGTGTCAAGTTATTGCTTTTAATTACTGGTACAATAGTATTTTATTTGGCCTAGCTCGCATTGGCAGTTGACCTCTGGGCCTATTCATCCAGACGACATTGCTTTTCATCGCCTTGTTGGATATAAGTACAAGGTCCAGTAACTAGGTCTGTCTGTACTCTAGCTACTGTGGTAAATCGCCATAATGACTTTCTAATAATGATAATACTTGTACGCTCGCTGTTCTGCACAACAGGGAAGCGCCAAGCATGTCGTAATGAGGACCTCTGCTGTGAGATTCATGCTCAGAAAAAACACGAAGATTAACACGGATCTCGGTTGAATCGTCAAGGGTACGAGACCACCGGCCACAATATTCCGTGTATCCAAAACTCGCTGTGGTTGGAGCAAGCAACCGCCTTTAGCTGGTGCGACAAGGCGTGCGGGAATTGTCCGTTCCTCCAGTAGTATCACGAAAAGCCACTAGCTGATCTTCCCGCAATGTCGGCGATTTGCACTTCTTCATGGCCCAAGCACGTAAGTTATTATTAGGCGTAAACCCCAGCTGGCTGCCTTGAGACAGGGTCTGAGGCGCCTGAGGCAAAGGCAATCTCGCGTCGGGGCGGTGGTCGATACAAACACGACGTCATACCCTTTTCGGCAAGGTCTGCCATCTTCCTCAAATTGGACTCCACTTTTCCGTGCTACTCAACCCCTTTCCGCTTGCAAGCACACCCCCGGACTTCTTGGTGCAATCTACTGCTTCTCAGGCACATGAGTCCCATTGGCCCGCTTCTGCTGATTGTTTTGTGTGCTCCCCTGTCGGTCGGCCAAGATCGCTGACGCCGTCGCCATGTTGTCTACCATCCCAAGCTCATGGAACTGCCCTCAATGTTTGGGAACACTTGGGGTCTGTACTTGTAGGCCTGCTCGAAGCCAACGACTATGGCACAATTAGTGAGTGAGCTGCTACCCCTCTCGCTTCTGGAGATCAAGGCAAAGGATGGAGGTGCAATGCCCATCTCCTCGTGTGAAATTTGGTCTCGCTGGCCAGTAGGTCTGTTGTTGGTCCCATTTCCCTTAGCGCCCTTGGAAGTGATCCACCTCTCTCCGGCTGACACCTAGTCGGCGTAAAAGCCTTCTGCTTCCCGCTGGCCTTCCTTAACCTCACTTTCTCGCAAGGTCAGATCTGCGCACCTCTGCATTGCGCTCTTCTCGTGCGCCTCCGACACAGCTCAACCCACTCTCTTTCCAACTACCGCTTCACTCTTTTAGCGGGCTTTCGTTTCTCTGTGACCAGACCACCAGACAGGACGGCTCGTTTACTTTTCATCCATGTCTACCGAGCTTTGTTGATACACGACGAGCTATGTTCAAGATAAAGGCCGTCACAGTCGCTGCTGGCGCAGCTTTGGTTTCCTCGGTTTTTGCTAATAACCCTGTGCACAAGCTGCATCAGCAGCTTCATGCGCGCTCTGGGTGGAACGACTGGTCTAATACAACAACTTCGACCACCAGCGCGACGCCTGTCGCCGATACTACCGCGACCACTCCTCTCAGCACGAGCTCATTGTCCGACAACTGGGGTGAATGGGATACCAGCAGCGCGTCGGTTGAACCTACCTCGTCCACTGCCAGCGGCACGGAGACCTGGGCCGAATGGGGCAGCTCAAGCAGCATTCCTGTAGTCGATTCTACTACTCCATCGGTAAGATTGCTCCCTTTCCAACTTTAGAAACGTACTGACAAGACCCAGTAAGTTTTACCTGCGGAACACAAACATTGAAACTGGGTGTGCAAGTGTTGTATTTGCAAACCCTCAGATACACCCTCGGAACCCCTGTTTACTGCTGTTTGCCATTGTCTTGGATCGCATGATCGCTAACTACCATTAACAGGGGAACTTGGGCTGAGTGGTCAAGCGCACCGACCGAACTTGGCACCTCAACTGAACCTGCAGCCTCAACAGAGCCTGCGGACTCGACCGAGATCTGGGCTGAATGGTCAAGCACATCAACCGACCCTGCGACCCCGACTGAGACCTGGGACGATTGGTCTGACACCGTCACGACCACCATCCATTCCACGATCACTGCTACAATCTACCTGAGCGCTCTCCCGTCGTCGTCTGCTGCTACAAGCTCCAGCAATACTCCTGTAGTTGTCACGAGTACGGTTAATGCTTGGTCCTCTGGTGGATGGTTCGGCGCGCCTTGGCCTAGTGATGAGACCCTGTGCGTTCAGCAAATCTTGACCTCATATGGCCCGCCAACTTGTAAGATGACCGATTCATCCAATAGAAACTTGGCTAACTTTGCTCAGGGTATCCAACTCCTGAGAATCCCCAGGCCACCGAGACCCCTTCAGATACTTCAAGTGTCTGGGATGACTGGTCTTCAAGCAGTCCTGTTGTCGAAACTTCGACCTCTGCTATTCCTTCAAGTCTTTCAAGCGCCCCTGTTGTCGAAACTTCGACCTCTACCATTCCTTCAAGCCCTTCAAGCACCCCTGTTGTTGAAACTTCGACTTCTATTGTTTCTTCAAGCTGGGCTGAATGGTCAACTTCAGATCCAAGTAATCCTGCTACAGATACCTGGGCTGAATGGTCTACTTCAGATCCAGGTGACTCTGCTACAGATACCTGGGCTGAGTGGTCTACAAGCGCCTCGAGCACTCCGACGCCTGCGGAGACCAGCGTGCCTGCTGTAACCACCTCCTGGCCTGAATGGTCATCTTCAGATTCAGGTGACTCTGTTACAGATACCTGGGCTGAGTGGTCTACAAGCGCCTCGAGCACCCCGACGCCTACGGAAACCAGCGTGCCTGTTGTAACCACTGCCTCTGAATCATGGGGGTGAGTTATACCATTACTGTTGCAGAGATCTGTTCACGGCAAATGAATCATATTTCCATGCTGTCTTTGCTGCGTTATTAGAGGCACAAGCTAACTTCTGAGTAGCTCCACCGGCTCCTGGCCCACAAGCACCAGCTCTGGCTCTGGCTCTGGCTCTGGCTCCGGCTCCGGCTCCGGCTCCGGCTCTGGCTCTGGTTCCCTCACTTCAAACGGCAACTACTTCGGCATGACCTACTCTCCATACACATCTGAGGGTGGCTGCAAGGATGCCGGCACTGTCTCCCAAGACATCGCGCTGATCGCAAGCAAGGGCTTCAGTAGTGTCCGTGTTTACAGCACTGACTGCAGCACTCTTGAAAACGTTGGTAGTGCAGCCAAGAGCAACAACCTGAAGATCATTCTCGGTGTCTTCATTTCCAGCACTGGCATCTCTGGTGCGCAACAGCAAATTACTGACATTACTTCCTGGGCCCAATGGGATCTTGTCGAACTCATTGTTGTCGGTAATGAGGCTGTCTTCAATGGTTATGTCTCCGCCTCTGCGCTTGCGGGCTTCATTTCCTCTTCCCGGTCATCCTTCCAAGCCGCTGGCTACACGGGCCTTGTCTCGACCACCGAGCCTCTGGACATTTGGCAGAATGACGGCTCTGCTTTCTGTGATGTCGTCGATGTGGTTGCTGGCAACTTGTATGCCTTCTTTAACGCTCAAACCACTGCTGACGAAGCTGGCTCTTTGATCCAAGCCCAGATCGGCATCCTCGAAGGCATCTGCTCCGGCAAGGGAGTCTATGTTATGGAGTCTGGATGGCCTACTGCCGGCGAGTGCAATGGTGTGGCATGCCCATCGCCAGAAAACCAGGAAACTGCCCTTAAGGGCATCCAGGCGACTTCTGGCTCCAAGATTGTCTTCTTCTCTTTTGAAGATGACGCGTGGAAGGCTCCTGGTCAGTTCAATGTCGAGCAACACTGGGGCTGCATCAATGTGTTCTAAGCACAGTTCACTTCTATTGGCGGTTTGATGTCGCGACTGTTGATTGTGGTATCCCGAAGACAGTTTTCACTTCCTTTTGTATATTTGATGAAATTTACATAGCTTGGAAGGGAAATGCATGGATACAGCGACGTAGGAGGGTGGATGTGAAGAGCATGCAAAAGGGACGCAGGCTATTGTTCCGAATGGATCGTACATGAAGATGACATCCTGTAAGAGTCAAGTCCCAGCATCTGTTACGCAGCGAATGTAATTCATATTCATAGTTTGACAGAACACTACGCCGTTTCATGCAATGTTCCCAGCTGAAGTCTCCGTCTCATCAATTGGCTCTTTGCATTTGTGGTACCTGCGGTGGTTATGTGCCCAATGAACTCTAGTCTCCACACTTGGAGACTTGACTTCTGTATTAAAAGCCCATCTTCGGATCCTGTCGCCTTCTCCTCTACATCTCGCTAACTTCATACCTCCAGCAAACTCGATTTCCATCTTCCCAACCTTTGCAATGCGGGAGAACACTGTCCGAATAGGCTATGTACCCGAACATTATCTTCTCCCCTTACATCTAGCCAAGTCTTCAATTCCCTTTCCAGTTGAGCTAATTCCTTACCCGTCAGGTACAGGGCACATGATCACAAGTTTGCGAGAGGACAAGGTCGATATATGCATTGGCCTTACTGAAGGCTGGGTTGCAGGACTTCTCAACGATCAAGGACAGAGGCTCAAGGGATATAGTATCGTGGGATCATGGGTCGAAACCCCCCTACGGTGGGCTGTCGTGACTGGCCGCAACAGAGACACCATCAACTCCATTGACGACTTGAAGCAGAACAAGAAGGTTGGCGTCAGTCGTTTGGGAAGCGGGAGTCATGTAATGGCATTTGTCCTTGCAGATCAGGAAGGGTGGCTCAAGTCGGGCACAGATGAAAAGCTAGGACTTGCTTTCGTACCCCTTGGACCCTTCTCAAACCTCAGAGACGGAGTCATTGACAAAGGTGCTGAAGCGCCCGTGGCCGATTTCTTCATGTGGGAGCACTTCACCACCAAGCCCTATTTTCACGGTGATGGCACGCCCCTGAAGAAGATCGGAGAAATTTACACGCCGTGGCCGAGCTGGCATATTGCGGCTTCGACCAAGACATTTCCCCATCCGAAGACTGATGCGATGTTGGAGCAACTCTTTGCCGCCTTGGATGAAGGCATCAAGGAGTTCGGGGCCAATCCAGACCACGCTGTGAAGATGCTCGGCACAGGCGAGGTAGGGTGTCACTATACAGAAGAGGATGCCAGGGAATGGCTCAAAGACGTAAAATTTTCCGACAGTGTGCGTGGTGTGAGTGAAAAGACCATGGACCATGTCGTTAAAGTGTTGCAGAATGCGGGTGTCATCGCACCCTCGGTGGAGATCAAGATTGGAGATGGTGTTATCGGCGTCAGCAGCGCCTGACATGAAATAGTTCATCATGCGAATTAATTTCAGGCTCCTAGAATAGATTTCAACTTGTAAGCCACAAAAAGCACTTCTCAATCTTCCCGCCAAGCTTTTTGGGCTCCCATGCTCCAGCGCCACATCTCTCGAATCGGCACCTCACAACCTCAACATGGCTCAAGCTATCACATCTCAAAAGGAACGATAGGATAGATTTCCGTGGGGATGACTCCAAGACCCCATCCTTCTCCGCCCTCTCATAGCGTGTCTGGGGAGGATGAGGAACGTCCTAAGCACACCTCGGAGATAGGCACGCTTAAAAAACTCCCTAACAAAGGCACCGCCTGGCTGGGATCCTCGTCTGGCGTTTACTTTGCCAATACAGTCCGACAGGCATTTTCTGCGGCTTTTGCTGCTTCTCATGGTCTCCCACCAAACGAAGACATCTTGACTGGCGAAGATGCTGAAGGCCGAAGCTATAATGGACCCATACTCACTGGACCCTCAGCAACTGAGCAACTACCTCAACTCCTCTTACCAGCACTGGGAAAGCCGCCAGATCGCAAATTGGGACTCGAACTGGTGACGGCATTCTTTAAAGCTTGGCATCCAATCCTACCCTTCTTCCACGGCCCTAGCTTCTTAAAGGATATGGAAAGCCTATACCAGTCCCAATATACAGTTGCACCGGCTTCCTCAGGGCTCAAGGACCGACAGACATCAGGCGAGCAACCCGATAGTTCTGACCAGGTCCATTTGGATGCGCGGAAGCTGGTCGCGTTCCAACTGATCATCAATATCGCGGCCCTAGACAGATCAGATATCCAGTTACCGGCTGCCTCGAGAATTGACTCTACGGCGGACGTCACAAGAATTGCTGGAGCTCTCGCATTGGACCACTCGCTGACAACAATTCAAACACTGCTCGCCGCGCAGCTGTACCTCTGTGCGACCTTGGCAATCCGAGCTGCATCTACTGTTGGTGGCATCATCGTCAAGCTCATCTTCCATGCTGGCTTACACCGATGTCCGCTACGCTACGCGCACTTGTCCCCCGAAGACTGCGAAATTCGAAAACGCATCTTCTGGTCAGCATATGCCCTTGATAGACATTGCGCATTGTGTCTGGGAGACCCCAATACGATACAAGATAACGATATTGACGTTTGTTTGTCGGGCAGCGAACTGCACAAAGCGGTATCTCGTGAGTATCTACCCCACCAAGATCAAGAAACCAACCTACATATACTTGGGTCCCATCAACGCGTCGGTAATCTAGTTCCAGCTCCCGTTGGTGACGATCATCATCTTGCTGACGAAGAGACCGATGAGACGAGGGAGAAGAAGTTGCTGCGAGAAGCGGCACTCATATCCTTTGTTCAATGGGCTCGTCTTATTGGGCGGATCATTGATATTTTCCACAAGTCGGTCAATCATCGATATCCCAATCAGGATACTATAGTTTACCTCACCTCAGATATCGAGACCTGGTGGAACGACCTACCTTCGTTTTTCTCCGACCCTGAAAATACCGAGCTCGAAAGCCATGCCCACCTCTCACGCTTTGCCTCTTTCTTCAAGATTCTCTATCACCGTCTACACCTGCTAATGTCGAGACCACGCCTGTCACTTGATCAATCCACTCCTCAATTCCAGCACGGACTCTCAATCTGTATCCGAGCTTCTCGCAACATTGTATCCGGCCTCAAGGACCACCAAAGGCATGGACAGTCCATGTTTCTTCCGGGTCTGCTATCTGCAACTTGGATGTCTGGACTTATCATTGCGTTCGCCTGTCAATTGGGCAGATATCCCAAGACTCGCGCCTGTTCGTACGTGGACCTTTCCTGGGCTTCTCCAATGGTCTAGGCGTCTACTATTGGCCTTCTAACCCCTCAAACCTCGCTCAAGATTGCTGACAGCGATTAGTGATATTAATTCCTGCCTGAACCTCCTATTGTCGATGAATCCTCGATGGTATACGGTTGGAAATTGCCACAAGGTGTTATCATTGTTACTCTCAAACATTCAATCTAGAAAAGCGAACGCGAATGGTCACCTTTCAGTTCCAAAACCGGACCCCCCATCGCCGGCTGCAGAGGCCTCTAAGGACTATGCCCATGAGAACAGCACAAGGCCCACCAAACGGCGAAACACCAGATCCACCAATGAGAAAGCAACAGAATTGGACCGACAAAAATTGAGTCCGAAGACAGCAACGGAAGGCACAAGCAGCGATCTGTCCAGCCCTAATTTCACCGTACCTCCTGCGACAACCGAGGCAGCAACTAAAGACACAAAGCAAACCTCCAGTTTAGCCTGGCCGCATAACTTCCCCGACAAACCTCGCAACACCCACTATCCTATAAGCAGTCTGATTTCAGCCGCCAGTCCAGATGCAAGAGCAAATGCCAGTGGAAGTGGTTTGTACGCAAATCCACAGGCCACGACCTCCACGCAATTAAATATCGGAATTACCGAGCTACCCTACAACGCGGGTATGGGCAACGTCATGGACGACCCGGTGTTCTGGGACAATCTGGATTTCAACCAGCTCGACATCTTTGGATCTGCAATGTGGGAGACGATGACCGGACCGTATGCGTCGGGATGGGAAACGGGAGGCGGTTTAGGAGGAAGCGGAGGAGGGGCGTCCAGCGGCGCGACAGCTGGGGGAGGTGGGTTTGGTCCTTGATCCTTGATTTTCACATCCCCCCCCCAAAAAAAGTACATACGGATTTCGTGTGAGAAGCCGCTACTCAGACGTACTCTATTAGATGAAAAGACTGATCAGCCGACTTCTTCTGTTCTGGCAGGCCCCTTCACCTTTGACGCCACGACAGGTCCTTCGAATTCATTGGGCAGCTCGGCCATGTCGGAGAAGCGGAAGTACACAGCAGGAGGCCAATCTACACCGTGATCAAATCCCAATGACGACAAATACGAGTCAGTTTAACAATTACTTGGCACAGTATACATTCACATTTGGTACCTGATGAACGAATCAGGACATGGTATTGCTAGTAAAGAAAATAGCCGATTCAATCGATCGACGGCAAGCTCCGTTAAACAGTAATGCGACAATGCCACAGATACGAGAGCAGCCAAAGCAGACGAAGAGAGAGAAGAGGGACAGAAGTGCAGCAGCCTAGATGCGCCTGCTGCCTCCTAGTTCCTTCTAGCTTGAGGCCTGCCTCCTACTGTATCCATCAAACCCTGATTACGAAAACCCGTCTTGATAAGAGAACCGTTATATATGCTAGGCATACAGATTCTGGGATAGATCCAAGCGTCCTTGGGTTACGTTAGAGATAGTCAAAGCCAGACAAAGGAAAAGAACCAACAACAGCTTCCATGGCAATTGCCGTCATGATGGGACCTCTGTCCTGTTATTCCACTCATCCATCTATCTTCTCTATTCGGCTATCTGCCCCAACTACCAAAATTACAAGCCTCCATCTTCCCCGTCAAAATTAAGTGATAAGAGTGTCTTTTCCTACAATGCACCTTCGCTTTCATTCCCCCTTCTACTGAAACCAAATGCGGCGTTGGAATCACCCCTGCTGATGCTCTTGTCTTCCCCCGCGGGCCAGAAATCCGTTCATTGACTCGTCATCACCAATCCATTAATGCATTTATTCACACTCTCAATGAGGATCCTCTTTGGGATCTTACCCTTTTTCCTCCGAGTGTTAACCCAGGAAAATATCCCCGGGCCTAAAGAATTTGTCCGCTTTCAATTTTGTTTCTAGAACCTTGAATTCAGAAATGGCCGGACGTGTTACTGTGCATCTGCCTCACCAGAACAGATTCTTCTTCAAATCGGCCGGGAAAAATCCACCATCCACACTAATCTGCATCTGGCTCTGTTGATGAGCCTGATATGCCGCATTGTGTTGCTGCTGCTGCTGCTGCTGCTGCTGCCACACCTGGTCCCCGGCCCCGGTGTACGCTGTAGGCATATAAGTTGAAGTCGGATCTGACGCTGTCCTGGCATATCCACCACTGGCCCATTGCTGTGATGACTGGTTCGAAAGCTGTGACGAAATGTAACCAGTCTGGGCCGGAGCAGTTTGTTGATTCGATCTGGCAAAGGAATCCGTCGACATGGCGTGCAACGGGGGCTGTGTTATGGACATGGATGATTTCTGCCCATGCTGAATTGGTACCTGATCATGCGTAAGGTCGACACTATTCGGCCGACTGGTGGCTCTACTCGTTGTTAATTCGTCGCGATACTGGCCAGGTATCGAGCAATCAGCTTGCCAGCGGCGGATATTGTCTACCGTATCAAGGGGAAAATTCTCCCAATATTCAATGCCTGTCTTCTTGTTGAGAACAGGCGGGCTGAAACGGCCCGTGGTCGGCGGGTCAGCAATAGGGGAGTCGCGCGTGGTAGAGGCAGTGGCGGCGGACAGTTGATCAGCTGTTACATGAGGAAGAAGTTGAAGGAGCAGGGATTCTGCACCGTGCAGTCGGTGTTCGAGACCTTCAATATAGCCTTTTGCAGGTCCTCTGTAGTAAGGGTCAGCTGTGGAAGCTTGGTTTCACATCAGTTGTCATAAGGATGGGAGTAAACACTGCGTGTTATTGCTGTCGCTAGTGGCCAAACAGGACTTCCCAGTGTTGTCATGGAGTGCCAACATCATAATTGTACTTACCGTTTCCTCTGTTCTGGCCAAGTGCAGGTGATGCCTGCTGCAGTGCATTGAGAACAACCGTTTCTAAGAGCCCTTCAGTCAGAATGTAGAACAATAGAAAGAACATCTGTGGTTAATATTCTTGAAAGCGGGAGGTCTAGATCATTTGCTATAAATATTGGAGGTAATTCGCCTTGGGTTCCCATGTACACGCTAGGTGAGATGATGCCGTTCCACTTTGTTAAAAGGAAAGGTGTAGCAAGGCAGGCGAATGGGAGGGGTTGTTTACCTGTCGCCACTACACTACCATATGTCAGCCGAGCCCGCGGAACGATGGCACGCGGCAGAATACAAACGAGGATAAGCCTGGAAAAAGAGTGCAAGTGGTAGTGGAATGGGCGTGAGCCGCGCCTGTAGATTTCACAAGTGGGGTAGGGACGTACCTTCTGCTTCTTGGATCTACAACCATTGCAAGCGCCGCTGATTCGAGAGGGCATTTTTTGCACACAGCAGGGAGAGGATAGGAGGGCTTCGGAGCCGACAAAGCGATTTCAATCGGATTCGTAAACTTATTGTTGGTATCGCGGACTTTGGGTCAAGGAAATGCAGACTTCGGCGTCACAAGCTATGCTGCAGCCTTGGTCTTTAACTTTGTTGTGTGAGGCTGTAGAGACAGGAAGGTCGTGGTCTGTTGTAAAGACGATAAGTAGCTGAAGGACTGTTTCAAGAGGGCGTCAGCCGTCCGAGAGCGAAATTTAACAACGTCTTGGCGCCTATGTTCTCGCAGACCACCGGGATGATGTGCGATGTGTGCAATAGTAAGCCGACTGCGCGAAGCTTGCGAATGAAGTGGGTTAGGACGCGATATTGTGTCCTTATCCGTTATCAGGTGAGACTTGTTGCAACAGTTGACCAGCTTTTTCACAGAACTCCAAGCACCGAAGGAGTAGGTGTAAGCAATAAGGCAGGGAGACTAGACGGAAGTGAGTTCTGTCTCTCTAGATCGAGAGAATGCACAACAGACTTCCTTTGTCTAGGCTTCCTGAAGATCAGCGGCTACGCTCAGCGTGGAATGGACTGGTCGTTGACGTAATACAGTAGCTCGCGGAAGCACGTCGCATTACAAGTTCCAAATGGGCACTGGGCGGACCGACTAGTCCGGAAGATCCTTTGCTGCGGTCTGCCAAAACTGGAATTGACAGATGTGTGGAAGGGCAACCAGGAGCGAAGTCGGATTTCCCGAGGGTGACTAAAGGGCCATGCAATTGTCATCGAGGGCATGACATTGCCAGACCGGCAGATTATCTCGGGTTCGTCATGGGCTTCTTCAGTCGAAGAGCTGATTGGGCGGCATCTGCTTCCAGAAGCTAATTAGTCGAGTTGATTAATCACGCGCGGGGCAACTTTGGACACGAGCTGACAATAACAAATGTCGCAGCAAGCCTAGCCTGACCTAAAAGCCGCAGCTGACCAGTGACTGTAGATACCAATATGGTGGGTAGCATATCAAACTAGTCCTTCCTCGCCTTCAAACTAACTACTGTAGTAAGCCGCATTACAGGAATCAAGTGGGTGCCTCTCTCAGCAACGAGGCGCACTGCGCGGGAACATCCCTTGGCACACATGCATAAAATATGTTAATCATTAGTGCACTGCAACGTAAGAGTCTGTCAAAATGGTCTATGTTTATTATATCTCTGTTACATTACCTGCCCAAGGCTCTCATGTTCTTTTACCCAAGTCGTCATTACCGGGTCTTTCATTAGTCGACCGTTTACGCTATCGATTGTGGACGGGTCCCTTTACTGGTACAAGCTGGGCATGACTCAAGTCATGCGACCAAGATTGTCCTGTTTCTGAATTCTTGACCGCAGCCACCGGAGAGGGAGTCAGACGCATGGCCCGCGAACGGAGAAGGCTGAGGTGGCGAAAAAGTGAATGAGGTAGTATTCGGCGGACTTTCTTATAGTATCTGTACGCTCCTCTGGTTTAGGAATGACGGCCGCTATTTCTGAAACACGGCCTCAAGGGTAGCGTCTTACGTTCAGTCATCAAACATGGATTCCGAAACGGAGGCTCCTGTAGTGCCTAGGGCAACATGGCAACAATAGAAAGAGAAGACAGAATGAGCGTTGCGGGAGAAGTTTGGCTTCTTGCATTCCTGGACATTACTTGTATATGCCAGACAGTGTCTCGAGTCTCGGCTCCCGCACGACAGTGTTCTTGGCTACGGGCCTATATCGTTTTGGCTGATAGCTGAAATTCGCTGCAACGGGGATGAACTTCCGTCGTCATCGGGAATGGTGGGCTTGATATGGGTTGCCAGAGCAAGGACTTGCTGGATATTTTATTTTCCGTTGTTAATTTTCACAGCCGCGGGGCACGTGGAGGTACAATAACATTCTAGAGCAGCTGTAGACATGTCCGGATATGTCGCTGACCAGTCCATTGAAACACCTTTATGGAATATGGAGTGAGACTGGCCGATATGGATAGACGAATTTGCGGGAGATTGTGAGAGGCAGAGACATATACGGCCTTTGTGGGACGTAGTCAACGAGGCAGTGAAGAACAGTCAGAGTGTTTTGGGCGAGTCAGTCCCACTTGGGGCCATTTCGCGTTCGACATAGATGCTAGTATCGGCGATTGGCTGATGACCCTTCGTCATCAAACTCCAGTCCGAATTGGGCTTCGCCTGGGCTCGGACCTGGTGTGACTGTTTGTCGGGGGGCTTATCAGTCCTCGCAATGCTGGGGCACCAACTACGTGGACGATAGTCGACGGCCTCCTTCACACCAGCATGAGTTGACCTCAAACTCGCGTTGCGACACTACAACGCGAGTGTGGCGTGGTAATGCAGCTTGGCATAGACCTGAACGGTAAATGGTAGCCTCAACGCAACACTCACGTTACCAATAAACCAGCTTCCGTCGTCAAGCATTGCATCTGAACCAAGACTTGTGCCCCGAGTACGCGAGCCAAGTAAGCACCAAGTTTGGTCGGTGGAATTGTGGATGCTGCAACAAGACCCGGACGCGGGATATCTGAACGCCGCAAACCTTCTCTAGGTGCCATTCTCAGCCGAGTGCTGAGTTTCCCAAGCTGTGCATCTGGATTTCCTTCGTACTGCTAGGCAGATTACGATACATGTAGAACTGTACCCCCAGATAGATGTCGCAGCCGGTCTGGAAGATGGCACACAACCTGAAGGGCCAGGGGATGTATTCGCTACTCAAGAAGAAGTAGCTCATCTTCATGGTATCGCCAGCGAGCCAGTTGATGATGACTGATAGTCTGAAGCCTTTACATGATCTTGCGATGTGGTTCTTGTATATTTGTGGGACAGGTAAAATGGCCTCAATGGCAAGGCCGAAGTAGCCTAGGAAGGCAATGTAATAGGGTGAGCCAGAGATGAAAGGCAGAAGAAGGTGAATGACGAGTAAGCCAGCGGTAAAATATGCAAGGAATCGAAAGTACCTGCCTTCAAATCAATAAAAAGCTCTATGTTCTCCACCTGGGCTTGCACTCACGGCTTGCTGCTGTTCCATCGCCAGAAATTGTACGGTCTCTTCCCCTGCAGCAGCGCGTGCAGTCCGTGCTGGATGGAGGCATCGGCGAAAGGCTCGTGCTGCACTAATGCGGGCGCCTTGTGATCCAAGGAGACCTTCAGCAGTGCAAGCTGGACGGCGACCATCAGGCTCGACTGTGCCAGTAGCATCTTATCGTAGTAGGCGCCGAACCAGTAGAAGACTTTGAGTATGGACGCCACCAGCATGATCAGGGGGATGTCGAGCGAGAAGCCCTCGCTGGACTTGGACCGGTGGATGGACACGATCTGGTCGGCATAGCTCGTGATAGGTGACGCTATCAAGCTTCCGTCTGGTCAGTGCACACCCCAATTGAACAGTATCGCGACAGTGAAACTTACAACAGGGGTGCCAAGTAGTCGACAGCCCACGACAGGAATTGGAACATATTGGCGCTTCTTCCTGAGTGAATTCATCTATCTCTTCTCACAATTTCGGTGGCGAAACTTTATGTCTCTCCACAGCTTTGAACGAAGTCCGATTTCAAAGAGATGTGTGATTTTTCAAATCAGAGATACCACAAGAACAAGGGCCATTATACATCTAGGCAGTGAAACACGCTGTTATTGACCATGGTGATCACCTGCGGTCTGAAACAGGACCTACAGCGAGTTTTCACGTGATCACTAGAAGAGGAAATAGCTACAGGCGGCCTTAACTAGAGCTCCTCCTGGCAGGCCAGTAATAATAAGGGCCTGCTTTGCTCGCTCCGCAGGGCGCCCTCTAGCGCCGCCGGACGCCCCGCCAAGGCGCCCTGTTGCAAAGCA